>JAOPUL010000839.1:50129856-50144172 GCA_027564515.1 Octopus rubescens | reverse complement strand
GTCGGCCCGAGGCTATAGTAGAAGACACTTGCCCAAGATGCCACACAGTGGGATTGAACCCAGAACCATGTGGTTGGAAAGCAAGCTTCTTACCACACAGCCACGCCGCGCCTATCGCCCGCATATGTATGTGTTTGATGGCTGTAAACAAGCATCACTGTCATGTAAGTGATGTCACGTTTCCAGTTTTCTTTGGAAAACATGTCTGGCCAAGGGGAAATCCTCACCTGTTTCCAAATAATTACCTTGCTTGAAAACATGTGAGAGTTGGCATGAGGAAGGGCATCCACCCATAGAAAATTTACCTCAACAAATTCTATCTGATCCATGCAAGCATGGAAAAATGGACATTAAAACAATGATGATGACGACAACTCACAAAATTAATATGCATTTGTAAATAGAAAGTTTCAGCAAGCAGCAGGTCAAATCAAGTTTAACTCTACAGCACCCCAGTCAGTGTTAGGTTATATCTGAAGTTTGACCAGAAAATTGTTGTTTGGACAAAAGGCCGATAAGAAAAATGAACCAAATAGCATTTCATATGCCTAAACATATTCAAACTTTATTTTGGTAGGGTTCTAAGAGCTCCTGTAAGCCAATGACCTAGTTTTCAGGTGAATTGATTAAATATTTAGAGAGGATATTTCAAACTTAGAAGCAAAACCTAACATAGACTGTAGAGGCTTCAAAGTAACCTAGCATCAACTAAAATTAACTAAACTTTAGTTAACAGCAAAAAATGGTTATGCTTGATATGCAGAAAAGGAGTAGGTCAGAATCCCATAATGTGTATTCTTTATAAACTATGAATGTACAGTAGTTAGCAAATGTCCGGGGTTATCCTTAGAAGTAGTAGATAGCTTCCATTATCTAGGTGACCAAGTCAGCAATGGAGATGGATGCTCTGAGAGCGTAGCTGCTAGAATAAGAATAGGCTGGGCAAAGTTCAGAGAGCTTCTACCTTTGTTCGTAACCAAGGGCCTCTCCCTCAGATTGAAGGGCAGATTGTATGATGCCTGTGTGCGAACAGCCATGCTACACAGTAGTGAAAGATGAGCTGTAACTGCAGAGGACATGCGAAGGCTTGAAAGAAATGAAGCTAGTATGCTTTGCTGGATGTGCAATGTATGTGTGCATGTACAACAGAGTGTAAGCATCTTGAGAGAAAAATTGGGTATAAGAGGCATCAGATATGGTGTGCAAGAGAGAAGATTCCCTGGTATGGTCATGTGATGCATATGGACGAGGACAGTTATGTAAAGAAGTGCCGATCTCTAACTGTGGAGGGAACCTGTGGAAGACATGGGACGAGGTGGTGAAGCATGATCTTTGAATGTTGAGTCTCATGGAGGTGATGACAAGTGATCAAGACCTTTGGCAATTTGCTGTGCATGAGAAGACATGTCAAGCCAAGTGAAATCGTAGTTGTAACCAGTGCCGGTGACACGTAAAAGGCACCCATGCCGGTGACTCATTAAAAAGCACCTGTGCCAGTGACACGTACAGAGCATCCGTGCCAGGGACACGTAAAGAGCACCCGTGCCAGGGACACGTAAGGAGCACCTGTGCCAGGGACACGTAAGGAGCACCCACTACACTCTTGGAGTGGTTGGCATTAGGAAGGGCATCCAGCCATAGAAACCAAGCCAAACCAGACTGGAGCCTGGTACAGCTCTCCAGCTTACCAGTTCAAGTCAAACCATCTAACCCATGCCAGCATGGAAAATGGATGCTAAATGATGATGATGTTGGTGATAAATTATGTCAAATACTTAGAAGGCATCAAATGCTTGAAAAGCTCCACAGAAATAATTGACAGGTATTATTATTTAAGTGACCTAATTAGCAGTGGTGATGGGTGTTCCAAAAGCATAACTACCAAAATTAGAACAGGATGGGAAAAGTTCAAGCAGCTTTGTTACTTTTGCTAATAAAGAGTTTCTATTTCTGAGAGAATGAGAGATTGTATGGTGCATATGTATGAAGTGCAATGCTGCATCGTAGCAAGATATGAATGTAGAGGATGTGCAAAGGTTGGAAAGAAATGAAGTAAGCATGCTCTGCTGGATATATAATGTTAATGTGCATGAACGATAGAGCACAAATGAACTGAGCAAAAATCTATCTATAAGAATCATTTAATTATTAACTAAACCACTGATCTATAAATGTATGGAATAAATAAATTTGTGCATATATCTAACTATATAAAATGACAGCTATAAGTATACATCATTTCATCTTATTTACCAAACTAACACCTTTCGCTAAAGCAATAATGTCCTAATATCTCCTTCTCCTTCTCTAAACCTTTATCTTTGTTCTTTTTTTCTTCTTCTTCTTTTTAGCAATTACACTTTCCTTTTCCTCATTATATCAATCCAAATCATTACATTTACACTGTGGCAAGCCTAGCAGAAACCTATCATCTACTAGCTGAAGCAAATAATGTAAGAAAAAAAGATTAGCTAATCTAAAAGGAATTAGCCAGCAAATCAGACTATACTGACATTTCAAGCAGAGTTTAACTCTTTACCTGTGCTGGTAGGAAATGCTGTTCCATTTGATTGTATTACAAGCCAAATACATTAGCAACCCCAACCAAATAACATCCTATTAATTTGAAATAAAAATGAAACTAAACTGATCATGATGCAATCTAACATGGTAGAATAGCTGCCAGAAAGTTTTGTTGCAATAAAGAACACTTCCTGATTTCAAATTAAAAGTAAGATGCCAAGTGACTGATGAATGAAATCATGATTACATTTTGGTTCTGATCAGGGGAAAAAAATTAAATAAAATAAAAAGGTAACTGTCAAACAGAATCTTTGAGCAAGCAGTATGCTATTTATAAGCCACTTTGTTTCTACACTCACTGTGAATGCTAAAAGCATCTGCTACATAATAAATCTAGTCTGTCAGGAATCTTTACATATAAACATTTAAGATCGATGATGTTTAAACAAATAACTACAATATAAAATAAAATTGTTCACATAGTACTTTTCAGAGAGGTTCAGAAACTAAACTTTTTGAACAAAAAAATTTAATTTTGGTTAATGTTAAAGTTAAACTTTAAAATATAAAGCAAAATGGTGAGCACTGTAGAACAACCAGTAAGCTCCAATCCAGTTGAGTTCACTACACAATTTCAATATGAAATTATTTCACTTCATTTAGACTCGTATGCCTTTCAGAAAGAAACAAATGTCACATTTCTTTTATAATTAAATAGAATCTTGTATGTGTCAAAAGAAACAACTATTTAACCCTTTAGTATTTATACCAGCCATATCCAGCCAAAATAATTTACCTGTTTTATGTTAAAACTAACCAGATCCAACCTCTCACACCTACCCTACAATGTCATTCTAAAAATATACAAACACACCATTGAAATCTTGGAGCTACAAGATAATGCGTGATTAATTCAAAACAATGTGAATAAATAAGCATTCTTTCTAGAATATCTCACTATTTCTTTGATCTTACAGTATGTATACATTGAGTGCATATAGTAAATATTGTATATACAGTATAAATATACATACTCAGATATCCTAACACTCTTTACTCATCTGTTACCCTCCATATGCATAATGTCTGTATGAATGTAGTTTGGTTATGTTAAACTACTCTCAAATATGAAATAAGATTTGCAGCAATTTTTAACGAGATAGACTGGAGTAAGGATTTAGAATTGCCTCTGATAGAACTTCATCCTGCAACACTCCCATATTCTCACTTAGACATTCCAATCTGTCTCTTCTTTCTCTCCCAGATGCCACTTACAGAATCCTATAGCTGTAATTTTGATGTTGTATGCATGAATTGAAAGCCTTCACAGAGGTAGACACAGACAGGGTGGGAAAGGTTCAGAGAGCTTACTACTCCTGCTGGCAACAGAGATTCTCTCTTCAAGTGACAGGTAAACTGTATATTACATTCAGATGAAATGCAATGCAATATGGTGAGGAGACATGGGCACTAATTGTAAAGGATATGTGAAGGTTGGAGAGAAATGAAACAAGCATTCTCCACTGGACATGCAACATTAGTGTGAATAGACAACATGGTAAGGATGAACTGAGAGATAAACTAAATATAATAGGAATCAGTTGTAGTATGCAAGAAGACTGCATTGGTACAGATAGGTGATGCATATGGAGGATAAAAGATGGATAAAGAAGTAACAGTATATTCAAGTGGAAGGAAACTATGGAAGAGGAAGTCCTGGGAAGACATGGGCAGAAATGGGAAAAGCTGATCCAAGGATATGGAAACTTACAAACAAGATGATAAAACAATGCAACAAAGAGTGAGACACAGTGCTGAAAAGACCTATCCAACCAATGCAAGCAAGGAAAAATGAATATAAAAGTGATGATGATAATGATTGTTCCCTGTCTCAAAATACTTCCAACTATTCCTATTATACTTGAAAAAGTTATAGAAATTACTTCAACAAAGAAACTGTTTTATCAGCAGTGTATCTACACTCATTGTATATGAATATATATTCCCCTCTCCAGTTATCTAGCAAGTACATTAATGTCTATGCTTCACTGAGGATTCACTGAAGAAATCTAATAAGATTGAAACATATGCAGAGTTAACCTTCCCTTCCCTTCACTGCACTAACCTATTCCCAACTTTCATTAATTGGGATTCAACTATAGCACTTTTTTTTAAAATGTTTTTTTTCCCTTTATCACCATTCTCTTGTTTTATAGTTTAATTTAAGTATCATTCAATAATATTCCTCAACACGGGTATAGCCTCAATTGACAAAACTTATCACACTCCTTACAATAAATATGTAAGCATTTACTTCAATAACCTTTTACACAATCTATAGTTAAATAAGCAAATAGTTTTTTTAATTCCAGCTTTACTTATTCTATTTACTCACAATAATTTTTTTAACACAATCCACAATCCGAATCTTCTATTTTAATTATTTCATGTGTATTGTTTCCATACCAGTATAGATTGGGTGGTTTTATTAATCTCGATATTTCAACAATGAATCTTCCAGTTGTTCAAACAATTAAACAACCTACAAATTGAATTATAGTATAAATGACTGAGTATTCCATAAACATTTGCACTTTTAAATTTCCATTAAATTGTACCCTGGAAATTAGAAATATAGTCTGATAACCTGCAACATGGTTTCCGTCTACCACATTTCCTTATCAAGGTTTAGGTAACAAACTACAGTTATGGTACAAGGCACTTGACCAAGGTAAAGCAGCACAGTAGGATTGAAACTGAGAACTCATAATTGTGAAGCAAACTTATTAAACATTCAGCTGTGACTGCTCTGGCAAGTAGAGAAATACATTGCTTAAGAACAATGCAATATCAACCAATGGGAGAGCCACTATTTGGCCATTTTGACCTGCAGGAAATAGCCATCAAATCTTCCTCAAGTAGTACTCAAATAGCTTTTGATCATGGGTTATTTCAATCAGTAATTTATTACACTTAAATTATTGTAATACTTAATGCTTTGAATTCTCATATCTTTAGCACACACTTAAGCTCAACATTTCCATCTTTATTTAGTTATTCCTTTATTTTCTGTTCTAGTATTTATTCCATTTTAGTGGGGATTCCACTTGTTTTCACATTGATGTGACTGAGATGTTACTCCAATCATTGCACCACTCCATCTGACATTGGAGGCATGTTGCTGTTAGCTGGGTCCTGAAAGACCTGTTAACTGTTATGAAGAGGCAGGTGGTAGGAGGCTGAATTTGAACTCAGAAAGCCAAGGGTTAGAATATATATATATCACAAGGCAACTTGTCCAGAATGTTATTAAACATATTTATTAAAGCAGCACAACATCAGTGCTATCAAGAACTTTTTCTAAATTCTTAAGAACATCATAAAGTTTAAATCTTCAAGAAATGACGTACTTACCTCTACTACAACACTTGAAAGAGCTTCTTTACATGTTTTAGTATTGTAAAAGTCCATTTATAAGATTTATTACTGTAAAGAAATAAGTATAATTTTCATTAAGTGTTATAAAATTTAAGATATTTTATTAAATATAATGTTCATTTAATTTTTTTTATTTGAAAATCTCTTATTTTTAACAATTATCTCTCTATATCTTACACCTGTATTTCATAACAATTTAACCAAAATAGGTTTGATATTCCTGTAATGGCTGCTTAAAGTTAATTGTTCTTCAAACTAATGTCAAGACATGATTTCAACTGAAGACTGCAAGCTTCTGGAACACGTCAATTATAAAACACTCCAGCTACTTGCAGTTGTGAACTTCTCTTGAGATACCTATTTACAACTAGATAGACCAGGTCATTGAGAGTTGATATTACCAGAGACACAAGCAAAGTAAAGAGATACAAACCATATTGACACAACCAACTGTATACTCTCAGTGACTACTAACTTAAACTGGATGTATTAAACTCTCACAGCAGTTTATCAGAAATAAGTTTAATCATTTACTAAAAGCAGGTCAAATTGTCACTTTTCAAATTATATAGCCATAGTCATCAATTAACAATGAACATAATTGCTGATTATGACAATTAGGTAAAAGACAAAAGAAAGTTTGCATACAAAAGCAAACAGAATAAATAATACAATAGAACAAATACATACCATATCAAGAGATTACTGGAAAACTACAAACAGAAATCTCAAATATAAACACTTAAAAAACAAAACGAAAGTTTTAGTAGCTGTTATTGTTTTTGTCCTTTATACTATGCTCTTTATTTATGTAACAATATTAAGAGAGGATTCTACTTTTAAATATCTCATGACAAGACAGTCTGAATAGCAGATGGAAAATAACAATTAGATGGACATATTGTTATTAAATTATGAAGATAACTAAAAAAAGAAAAGTAATAAAATGTGTGAAACAGTATATTTGACACCTGACTAAAGCTCTTAATGTTTCAGTCAGAGGTAGTAACAAACAAAGAAATAAACCAAAGAATATTGGTACAGTCAAATTAAAAAGTGTCCAAGTCAGTTCTTCCAACTCTTAACTTTCTGAGTTTAAATCCTGCCAAGGTCAACTTTGCCTTTCATCCTTCTAAGGTCAATAAAACAAAGTACCAGTCAAGTACTGGGCCATCTAGTCTTTTTGTTAACAGTTGTTAGTTAGGCCTCATAGTATTAAAATGAGCATACTATTAAAATTAGCTTTTTTTTTTTCTTTTAATATTGCAGTCTAAAGATATTTCAAGTAAGAGGCATCAATTATTTTCAACTAAGCAAGACAGTTATTGGCAGAGTTAAAATTGCACTGGTATAGTAAGTTGTGTATCCTGAGATACAACAGAGAAACTTAGAATTTAACAGAATTACTGTGAAAGCTAGAATACTGTAAACTTGTCTCTTTATTTGCATGATATCAATTGTCTTTTATTTACCCAGGATATGAATAGAAAAGATAAGATGAGCTGGGAGAAATAGCTTAAATTAGTTGATGGCATGAATTTGAATAATTAAGTTCAAAAAGTGATATACTGAATGCTAAAAAAATTTGTAATCAAGATTTCCCTCTCACTGAGGAAAATATTTTTTTCTTTGATAGGAAGAAAAAACTTGGTAGCCATTGCTAGAGACGCTTAAAGAAAATGGGGAATAATTTTAAGTAATTAGGAATTAATTTCTCAAAGGTAATTTTCATAAAGAAAGAAAATCAGATATGCATTTGTAGGCAAGGAATAGCTATGAAAATAAGCATTGTAAAGTCTAACCAAGCCAGTTAAGCTAACTTCCACTTTTACAAACAGAAAAAGAATTACAATAATATTGGAGCCAGCATAATTTTCATAATTAAAAATATAAGCATACCACTGGGCCAATGGTATGCTACTGAGGTCTAATAGACTGAAACATATCTATACTTATTCCTTGCTTGCAAATAAAAACCAGACCTTTCCTTCCAATAAACATGCACATTAACTTTTAGAGGTGAATCCTAATTTCTTGAAATTATCTCCCCTTTTCTTTGAGCATCTTTCTACAATTGCCACTAGGTTTATATTTTCTTTCTCCAACTTAGAAGGTAATTTCAATTAAGAATCTTTTTACATACATCATTCAGTACATCACATTTTAGATCAACTACTTGTTATAGCTAATTCACATTTAATGTTAATTTTGAAATACAATCAGTTTTACATCCCACTATGCCCATCTTCCAATAAACATTAACCTGCAACAATTTAAGCATTAATTATATTAAACTACACTCAGCCATCCCATACTCCAGTTTTAGAAGGTCCCATGATGCTATAAGATCTGGTTTTCTTTCTGTGACTAACAAAACATACTAGTTCAATTATTTACATAAAGGTAATGCAAAGTAAGGTAGAAGAGAACTCCTTAGGTTTTGTCAGAGATAACCTTTCTAGCACCAGAGATATGATAAAATGCATCCTGTCTACACTGTAAAGTGGTTTGTGATAATATGGCTAGAGAGCTATAAAACATATACCAAAAAGGAATGAGCTAAGAAAACAGATTCAACAAGCCTCAGTACAGACAACCTATTTAGAACAGTAACTCTGAATAAAAACTGCTATTACTTCATCACTGAAACTCAGTAAAACTGGTCACCTTTAAGAGAGTTCTGATTTATATAAACATTTTAAAAAATAAACTCAAGCAACTATTTATTGCATAAATAAGTAGTTATCTCCTTTTTTCATGATAGTTTTTTAATTAGCAAACTTTTTGTTTTAGTCATGGCACAAAAGGTGTTTTCAATATAATCAAAACCAATACTTATTTCATCAACCCTGAACAGAAAAAAAAAATTTTCTGGTGGGGTTTGCAGTTGGAAAAATAGCATATAACTAAATACTGAAGATATTTTGTCCGATATTCTATTGATTCTGCTATTTGATATCGAAATAATAATTTCTAACTTAGACCAAAGGCCACACAGTTTAGGGTACCAAACAGTTGATTATATTGCACCAAGTAATTAACTTGTACTTTTATTTTATCGATCCCAAAAGAATGAAAGGCAAAACTCAACTCTGGTAGAACTGGTGAAAGACCAAGTCTACCATTCACTGCCAATAATTGTTTCAAACATTATTAATAATAATTCTTTCTATTATAGGCACAAGGCCTGAAATCTTATGAGGAGGGGACAAGTCGATTACATCAACTCCAGTATTCAACTGGTACTTATTTTATTGACCTGAATTATTCTTTCCAATTTTTGGCACAAAGCCAGCGATTTAGATAGGAGGAGGTAAGTCAATTACATTGACCCCAGTACCTGAATTTAATCTTATTGATCCCAAAAGGATGAAAGTCAGTCAACCTTAGTGGGATTTGAACTCAGAACGTAACGAAACAAAAGAAATGCCACTAAGCATTTTGTCAGCTTGCCACCCTAATAATAATTCATTCTAATTTTGGCACAAGGCCAGCAATTTTCAGAGGAGTGGGCAAGTTGATTACATTGACTCCATTACTTGACTGGTACTTATTTTATCTTCCCGAAAGGATGAAAGGGTAAAGTCAATCTCAAAAGAATTTGAACTCAGAATGTAAAGAGCCAGAAGAAATGTCACTAAACATTTTATCTGGTGCGCTAATGACTGCCAGCTCACCACCTTTTAATAATAAGAAGAAGAATCCCTCTACAAAAATAATCATCAAATCTGAAAAAACTTTAAAGAGGTATTCCAAACCATGCCTTAAACTCATCATTGACTAGATTAATATATATTATTCCAACACTGAAAGTATCTATTTAAATAAATACAACATAAATGTTATACATGATAAATAGCCTTATAAAACAACTTTAAAAAAGAAAATTATATGTGCTGAGATAAAATCTATAAATATTGAACATCTTTTTTAAGCATTTCATATTTTACAAATTTTTAAATAATATTTATATTGATCTCTAATGCAAAAAGTAAAGTTAGATATTCTCCACAGCTTAAATTATTGATGAGAGAGAGAGAGAGAGAGAGAGAGAGCATTACATATGTATGTGTGTACATCTCATTTATGTTTGACAAATAATCAACAATGTGTGTATGTGTGTGTGTGTGTGTGTGTGTGTGTGTGTGTGTGTGTGTGTGTGTATATATATATATATATATATACATTTATATAAATGATATAGTTAAAGCCTTTTTCCTTAAACTTCCAAGAATTGCAGTTATCTTTATTGAATTTCACAGTGTAGACGTGTGAAATAGTGCAACATCAAAATTATATAAATAAAAAAAAATTCCACAGAAGTTTTTTATTTATTTATTTATTATTCAAAGAGTTTTGCTTGTGAAAGTGTTACCTTAGAAACATTTCAATTTTGCTTTTATTTATATATGATAGAGTGTGTGTATATATAATGTATGTGTGTGTTATAATGCATGAATAAAGATTAGATTTGTTTTGTTTTTTAGAGGAGGGTAATTTCATTTGTATATAAAATTATTTGCTTTACAGTTATATTATCCTTATTTCAATGTCTGTTTTTCTATGCAGTGATAGACTGAGTGTGCAATACAATATTTCTCAATTCAACCTCATCTTATCTGTAAGGTCAAATATACAGATATATGTCTAAACTATTTCTACCTACATTCTTTCTTGATCTAACTATATTTTATTAAGTACTGACACTACTAGTTATTTGTTATAATTTCTTTCACAAACCAATATAGTCATATTTCCTATATCCATATATTTTTACCTGTTGTCTCAACTCATCTGTGCAACCAGCAAATCAAAATACCACATGTATCTTGAACCAATGAGAAACTCTATAACATTGGTTCTCAACCATTTTTTACTTATGGGTCCCTTTGGTTCCTATTTTACTCTACTGGTTTTCCATAGCCATTCGCTGTATGTAAGAGAAATCTTACTGAATTTTTATAATTAAATATTATTAAGAACTGTATTAAAAAATGTTGTGTATTGTAGAAGTATAACCAATTTATTGCACATAAATTTTAACAACAAAATCTTATATGGACCCCGATTGAGAACCACTGTTATATATGATTACACTATCTGCCAGAAATAACAGCCAAATCTTTCTTAAATTACACCATATTGTATTAAAAGAAAATGGACATATCCATGAGAAGGATATGATAGACAAGACTGCAATTTCTTTAATCATAGGTTTGCTCAGTCAGAGCTGATTTGTGGCTAAACAACAGCTACTTACATCTGCATTCTTGCACATACAGCATCACACTTTCTATTTATGCCCCATGTACTTCGACACAAACTTTATTTCTACCTATTAGAGAATTAACAACTATTCAAAGTTATATAAGTGTCAGTTGTGTTTAAAAAGAAATTACAATAGTTTAATGAGACAATTTTTTCAGTCTATATGAGTTTTCTTTTCAGTAGAATCAGTCCAAATAAGATTATTAACGCTACATGCTTTATGTTGAGGTTCATGTATGCTTAAAGACAAATAAATAGGCGTTTTTATAAAATTGTTTTTCTGGAACTTCTTTAATATGAGCAAAAATGTCAGAAAAGGTTTTAAATTTAGCAGTTAAGTTGTTCATAAAGTCAAATACTAATTAGGTACACCCTATTCTCAACGTTTCTCAGCCAACTTTGCTGAAAATGTGTTGCCATTGTTCTTCAGTTATATGACTAATACTAGAAGAGCATCCTAACAGACAAAATAGATAATGACACATATAAATACATTCATACATTACATATTTTACATTCAATTTCCTGGTTTCTCTGAAATGGGTAGTTGCATAAATATTTGGTTGTGTACAGGATATGTGAGAGAATATTTTACAGTTGCTACCCCTTCCACGATATAAATCATTCAATGATAGCTGATGGAGGCACTTTCAACTAAGGGACATCTCTCCATGAAACATTAGTTATATTTATTTAATATCAAAAAGTAGATGTGAAAGAGGATGCTATGCAACAGCTGGCAGAAAAGACACCAAGATGTTTGTTTGCATGCTGGAAATATTAGGAACCAACTATAATCTGTTGGACCACAAGTGTCAGATGTCAACTGAAAATATGTAAAAAGCAACAAAATGTTGAAGTAGAGGCCACAGCTAGTATATAAAAGAAATATTACACAATGGAGTTTGTAAAATTAAAAACCCTTCCAGAGAGCTCAGCAGCCCAATAGATGGCAAACGGAAAGTATCCAGAGAAAAGAAAAAACTTCTACATAACATTCAGATTTACAAAATATTTAAAGCTCGATCTATATACATACATGCAAATACACATATATACAAACAAATCTACGTACACACATCCACACACACATAATACATTGATTTATGATTGAGAGGCTATGGCTGTTTCAACCAATAGGTCTTGTTAAGCATGACCGGGTACACGTGTGTGTGTGTGTGTGTGTGTACGTGCACATAAATCTACCTTGTATCAATAATGAATATATGTATATACACATACAATAAATGTGTGCATGTGCATGTATATGTGTGAATGTATTTACATCACCACACACACACATATATGCATAACATATTGTGCAGGGAATGGTTTGGGTCATTTAAGAGATATTCAACACAAGCTGAAGATCCTGACACTCTCACTCCAGCACCTATGACCTTTATTGGCACCAGATATCATATCCAGGCTTGCCACTTTATCATGCCAAATGGGTAGAGAGAGTGTATGAGGCGAGGTGCTATGCAAGCTTTATGCATCCGTATTGCTGACTTCCATGTTTTTTTTTGTTTTTTCCGAGGGGGGGTGTTAAACTACATTTCTGTTAAAAGTCAATAATGGTTTTCCTCAGACACGTGAACACCCTATGCATATGCATTATATATATATATATATATATATATATATATATGTATGTATGCTTGTAGATACATATGTATGTATATGTATACAAAGCTTAGATGAGTCAGAGACATTAACAAATATGTTTAGTTCATAGATTACAAGATCAACGGATGATGAGTGTGCTTTTTCTCTCTCTCCCAGCAATATTCTCACCCTTCCACTCCAGCCCCAATTTCCTTAATGCCACTCAGGACATGCTCCCTTGGCAACTAAACTGTGTGACAACAGGGAGATTTTCATATTCTCAGTCTGCCTCTATAAGATCCTTGACAATACATACATACATGCACACACACACATTTTTTAACGTCCACTTTTCCATGCCTGAATGGGTTGGAGAGAATTTGTAGAGGTAGATTTTTTTCTGTTGCTAACCCTCACATATTTCTAAGTACGGAAATGTTTCCCCATGACCAGACATGTTTTCATGGAAAATTAGAAACAAACCCTAATCCTAACCCTTGCAATAACAGTGACACTCATTTACAATTATCATGTGAATTCAATGCAAGGCAAAGAGACAGTAAAACACAAATACATACATTATATATCAAGAGACGTTAAAGGATGATGATGATGATGATGATGATATATCATCATCATCATCAAGTTAACCTCCAGTTTTCCATGCTTGCATGCACCACACAGAATTCCTTGAGGCAGATTTTCTACTGACAGATGCTCTTCCTGTTGCTAACCCTCACTACTCCTTTCTCTCTCTGTAAGGTAATATTTTCCCTTAGTCCAGGCATGTTTCTAGGGGAGACTGCAAACAAAATACTCTGCTTGCATGCTGATGATGTTTGTTTACAATTGGTATGCAGTGTTAAAACAAGGACACGGACACACTCATGTATGGGCAAGTGTTTTGTATTATAGCCTTGGGCTGACCTAAGCCTTGTGAATGGATTTTGTAGAGGGAAACTGAAAGAAGCCCATCATATATATATGTGTGTGTGTGTCTTGTGTTTGTCGTCCACCATCAGTTGATAACCAGTGTTGGGTTGTTTACGTTCCTGTACCTTAGCAGTTCAGCAAAAGAGACTGATAGAATAAGTACCAGGTTTTAAAAAATAAGTACTGGGGTCGATTCAGTCGACTAAAATCTTTCAAGGCAGTGCCCCAGCATGGCTGCAGTCCATGAGTGAAACAAGTAAAAGATAAAAGATATCTGTATTTCAAAAGACCAGCCTTGTCCTATTCTGTATCATGCTGAGTTTACCTGAAAACTATGTTACAGGTACACGTGTCTGTGGAGTGCTCAGCCACTTACACATTAATTTAACGAGCAGACTGTTCTATTGATCGGATCACCTGGAACCCTCGCCGTAACCAATGGAGTCCCAGTAATATATATATATGTGTGTGTATAGGCGCGGCGTGGCTGTGTGGTAAGAAGCTTGCTTCCCAACCACATGGTTCTGGGTTCAATCCCACTGCGTG
>JAOPUL010000839.1:50098331-50111149 GCA_027564515.1 Octopus rubescens | reverse complement strand
CATACATACATACATACATACATACATACATACATACATACATACATACATACATACATACATACATACATATAATAACTAATAATAAAATCTGTGTAGATGTATTATTTTCCTTATTTAGCAAGGAAAATGGACATTAAATGATGGTGGTGATGATGATGATGAATGTGTGTGTGTGTGTGTGTGTGTGTGTGTATTTACATTTGTACACAGACATTATTATTGTCATCATTTAACCTCCATGTTCTGTACTAGCATGAGTCAGCCAGTCTGACAGGATCTGATAGGTCCGAGGACTGCATTGTGCTGCAGTGTCTGTTTTGGTATGCCCAACAAAATTGCCAGTCCTTTATATAAAATTCAGGTGAGACTTATATTGGAATACTGTTCCCACATCTGGGATGGTTCTGCTACAACGCGCACACATACACACATCCTAAAGTTTTCTTCATTCAGTATCTTACATTTCTACATACAAGTGTATATGAGTGAACTTACCATCCCTCTATATGTCAACCAAATACTCTTGTATTCAAACTTAATAAATTCTTTACAGTTCATATTTTATTACATTAATACCAGTTGTAATCCAAACCTGCATGCTAGCAACAAATATGTTAAAATCTAAGAAGAAAGAACATTCTACAAGACAGTATAGTATAAAATGCACACAAAGCATTAACCTTGCAAACAAGTTATTTTACTGTATAATGCATCCCAGGAATGTATTCATTATAATAACACTCAGCTAAAATTTCTTTCACACACACAGTTTAATTCTCAAATTCATTCTATGTAATCAGATATCATTCCAAAGACATATTTCTTTTTAAAATGTGGTCACCAAAATAATTTGTTTATTCAATTTTTATTTATTCATATTTTGTTTTTAGTTTTTGATATCTAATTGTCAGATATTCAAATTAATCATAGAAGGAATATATTTGAACTGGATACAGAGCAATTTGACATTATTCTTACCAGAGGCCAGAAAAATAATCAATATCTGCACAAGAGTTGGTTCAAATATTCTTAGCATGTGAAAACTCAGTCTAGTCATTAGTCACCAGCAGAAAGTGGGTCATAACAGATGATATATATATATATAAAATCATCATCATCATCATTTAACGTCCTTGCATACATATGAAGGTGTGTATCTAATGTACATTACACACGCATACATTCACCTGCACAAATACATATATATTTATATATATACACATACACAAAACACAAATCTACATCCATCCATACAACCATATACACACATACAATATCATCATCATCATCATCCTTATATATATAATTGTCAGTGGATCATATATCCAAAGAAGAAGCACACTCTGAAACATATTAGAGCAGTAAGATATTTATCTGTAATCTGTTAGGAACGATTTTCCATACAATGGAATATTTTAGAACAGCCCGGTTCCTACATCAATGGAAGTAGACGATGCAAGCTTTGCTTGGCAGAAAGGGCTAGGATCCTTAAAAACTCACTCGTTCCAGGGACTTTTTTGAACACCCGAAAAGAGATATGTGCGGGCTGTCCGCATCTTAGAAGGTTACTACTTGGCAACTGGATTGACTCTGGATAAAAATCGTGGGATTTTCGACGAGCCCTGAAATGGAATAGGTGCAAGGGAGGCTACTCAATGTATTAACTCCCTTTGCGAAGGGCCGGACTGACCAAGGGGAGATTACTCCCTTTTGTTTACCTTTGACCATTGAACTTTTTCTGTAAAAGACAAAATATTTAAACAGAGACTATCTGTTAAGATGCCATTTTAGGTCTGACGAGTTGTCTATACGGCCAAGCTCTTTATAGACACAATGGTCACCCTTTGACCGCCTTAACGGATTACTGATATATATATATATATATATATATATATATATATATATACACACACACACACACACAATTATACCACAATGCATATCATTTACATAGGAAACATATACATATATTTAGATTATATATATGTGTATATACAGTACATAAAAATTATTACACATACACGCAAACAGATATACAAACACATACATTATAAATCTTTATTTGTCAAACTGCTAAGTTGTAGGACAAAGATAAATACAAGTACACAAGTTCACACACACAAACAAGCTTTTGTAGCTTCTGTTTATCAATTTCATTTACATGGAATTGATGAGCCCAAGGATATAGTACAAGATGCTATGCAGTGGGACTGAACCCGAAACCATGTGGTTATAAAAACAAAGAAAACTGAATGCTGAACATTAACAATATAAATACACATGAATTAATGTTCAAATGAATAAAATTTATCAGACCTGGGTTTGATGTATAATGTAGAAAATAGTGGAAAGTATGAATCCTTGATTTTTCAGTAAACTTGTTAAATAGCAACTTCTATTTTTGTGTTGGGGGTGAGATTTTCAGTGGACAATGAAAATTTACAACTTATGGCATTTCTCTACATGTTTGAAGCATAATTCATTAATGGATTCACGTGCAGTATTTGAATTCATAATTTATAATATACTCTCCATATCTCCAATAAAGTTGTGCATTAAGCACTGCATTTCTATAGTATAAAGAAAATATTAAGTATTAAAAATATGAATATGTGTATCATAGCTATTTCAGTGAAGTTGAGAATTCAGTATTTATACACATTCATTATCATTTAACTTCCTTTTTCCATGCTGGCATGAGTTGGATGGTTTGACAGGAGCTTGGCTAGCCAGGCTCCAATTATCTGCTGGATGCCTTTCCTAATGCCAAGCACTTTACATGGCATCAGCACCAGTGCTTTATACGTGACATCAGCATGGGTGCTTTATTTGTGGTCCCAGCATATCAAACAAGGGGATGGAGTGTAGTATTGAGGGAGGTAGTTTTATGCTAGGTGATGAAAGGTTTAAGTAGAATAGAGTGACAGAAACAGGTGTCTTCTTGTAGAGGAGATACATGGCTATCCCAGTTGGAAAGGGAGAGATGGTGAAGAAGTGTCAGGGCATATACTTTAGATAAAGAACTATAAAAGTAACAGATGCACAGGGGTGCTTAGCAGTAATGGAATGCAACTTTTTGACTGCTGAAAAGATTTGCAATTGTCTAACTGCACAGAAGGGTGACCAGAAGTAAGTAACATAACAAAATTAGTTTTGTGGGTGAGTACTGAAAATGAATAGTAGCCAGTTAGAAAGGCATGAAGCATGGGGAAAAGGTAAAGAGAACCATTACCTTCAGTGGCAACAAAATATGTCTCTCTTTAACTTACAATACTTATTAGATGGATATGAAAGATGACAAATGAGTGAAATGTCTCAAACAATCCATGAGGAAGGTGCCTGCAACAGAAGAAGACTGAGAAAGAAGTGATGAAGGTTACTGTAAGATACTTGAACCTCATGAAGCAACACACTGTGCTGAGACAGAGCCATCAAATCCTTACCAGGATAGAAAAATGGATGTTAAAGGGATATGTATTTGTGTGTTTGTGTATTACAAAAGATGTTCGTTCACACACACACATGCACATTTGGTCTCTCCAAATAGCCAAAAAAAAAACAGGATTCCTTGTGGAAAGAAAACTAGATTAGCTAGATTTCCCAGAAATTATCCTTTCTAATTTTGGCACATTGACAGCAATTTTGAGGGGAGGGGAAAACCGATTATATAACCCAAGTGCTCAACCAATACTCATTTTATCAACCCCAAAAGATGAAAGGCAAAATCAATCTCAGTAGCATTTGAACTAAGAACGTAAAGAGCTAGAAGAAATGTTGCTGAGCATTTCATCTGGTGTGGTAACAGTTCTGCCATCTCACTACTTTAACTTTCACAGAAATTATGGATGAATGGCGGTATGTTGAATATAGTGACCTATCCACAAACAACAAAATACCCACAGCAAATACAAACTAACAATTTCTGAGCTGACATGGTAGTTCAATTCTTTATCAGTTCCACCATATATTTTTCAAAACTGTAAAATGATACACAAAACTAAAAATCTGTAATTTACAGAGAGAGGCATGTATGTTGCAACTGTGCCAACTTTTTATTCTATCACAAAAAAAACAGTTCAATGCAGTATAAATAATCAGGTTTTGATCTTTCAAAAGAGTTCAAACATCAATGACAGGTTAAAAAGTAAATAAATAAATAAACACCTAAATTGATAATTTTTGCCAATAAATTTGCACTTAGCATTAGCATGCAACAACGGATATTTTGTATAACTTTAATACCAGGCATTAAACATTAATTAGGGAGGAAAATGTATATATTATTGATACAGAAAGCTGTTAAAATACCTAGTCAACAACTACCATCACACACAATGAGAACAAAAATAAAGGAAAACGGCCTACTGCATGCCAGCATGAACATACAACTAGAAAAACAAATTATAACAGGAGGAATAGTGATTTGTGTAGTAATGATTGCATAAGAAAGATTGAATAGGAAATCTTAGAGAAACTGATTTAAATCTTCCTACTGGGATTTGAACTCACAAAGAACTAGAAAACTGATATCTGTTTTTTTTTCATTTGACCATGAATGTATATATTTCTTTCTTTCAGTAAATAAGTGTTAAATTCACAGATACACACAGCGGTCCAGATTCACACAGATACAAAGAAATAGGGAAGAAGAGAGATGAGAAAGGAAAAGAAAGAGAAGGGAAAAAAGAAAAAAAGGGAGGGGGGGCAACACAGCGGAAGACAGAGGGGGAGGGTCGATGGGCCACATATCCCAGAACACAATAGTGTTGCTGCAGAGAATGGCCAGCACACTCACTGCAGTAGCCACTCCACCTAGCAGGGCTCATTTCTCCAATGGACCGCCGTTATCCCAATTTTGTGGCGGAAATCAGTAGTACAGGGTCCTAGAACACCTGACATCTCGATGGTGACCAGCACAAACTGATAGCACCCAATCAGGTTCCTGTATATATTGATTTTTCTCTACTCCGCATTACAAGCAGTGACATCAGGGTTTACAGCAGATGCTGCGAGGTTGGAGCTGGAGAACGTGTCGTTGCACATTGCATCCCAGACTAGAGATCTTCCTCCTTTGAATGGGAAGAGGGTTATCCCATCAGGGTGCTTACCATCTCTGCAGGCTCAAGTTGAGACAGGAAGGCAGCAGTGTCAAAGCCCCTTCAGATTATGTCATTCAGAGTGGCCTGTCGGGAGAATCAACCCACATTAAAGCTGCAGGATAAAGGATGCAGACTGAATTCATCTACTAGTGCTCTGCAGCAATATTTGTGCAGCTCACACATGTGGAGACCGAGGCATTGAGCCACCCTGATACAGATGCACTCATCATCTAGAAGGGTACCGGTAGATGAGGAGGGCACGGAATTGAGCTAAGCACCACTATTTGGCTGTAAGGTGGAACAGAGGCAGGCAAGGCGATGCTGGTCCACTTGAGGGTAGACTTGCATCTGATGTCATCCCAGTTGCATTGGACATCCATATTCTGGAGGACGGCGAGCCCATCAGCAGTCCAATCAGCAAGAGCTGACTCTGGTACCTGGGCCACATCAAGTTCGGCTATCCCATGGAGTATCTCGCCAATGAGGGTACAGCTGGAGGAGACTGAGGAAAAATAGGCCGGTAGAACCAGGTCCACTGCAGAATGGAGACCAAGGCCACCGAATCTAATAGGCAGTTTGGCCTGTTGCTAACTGGCATTGTCAAAACTGACATTGCAGATCAGTTCGGCACAGCGCTGGATGGTGTTATCGAAATCGCAGAGGCGGTCTCTGAGAAGGTGACATGGTGCACTGCGCACTCTGTAATGGCTTCCAGGAGGACTAGGGAACAAAGGATGCAGGCAGCATCCTTAGATGTCAGCCAAGTTCCTGCCAATATGGACTGGATGCTAAGTACGGCATCTCAAAATTCAGCCTCGCCATAGCTCACATTAATCACCTCCAACTTGGATGAGTTGATCTTGAACCCGAGAAACTTTAGGGCTGGAATAACCTGCTGAAGGTCCCTAACAACAGACTCAGCCGGGCCACCCAGAGTCGCATCATCCAGGTACCAGACATTGAAGGGTGAGCGGTCTGATCGGGCAATATCGTCGGCAGCCAGTGCAAAAAGGAGCGGACCAAGAGGGTCACTCTGCTGGACACCTGTGGAAGAGGCGATCCTGTTGTCAGTAGCCATGAGTGAGCTGGGTGTACTGTAGGAGAGGTATGTGAGTTTATGTTAATACAGGTAATAAATACTTCCACTTTTAGAATCATGGTCATTTTAAGGAGAGGTTGTCTGAACGCAAATGAACTATTATTAGGTTTATTGATCCATTAGGATGAAAATTAAAACTGTTAGCCTTGATGGGATTTTGAGCTCAGAAACTATATTCAGTCCAGATCTGCTTGTTATATGCCAGACCTTTTGTTCTTAACAATGACAAGGGAGAATAAAGAACACTACGTGTTCAATAGATCAACCAATCAACCAAAACAAACATATTTTCCTTGTTTTATTTTAATTCCATTCCCATCTAGGATGCATTATAAGGATATAAATCAATCCAGTACTTGAATAGAACTTTATTTTATTATCAGTGTACTTTATATTACAACAGAATTGAAAATGGATTTAAAAGGAAAAAAATGTTTTTAAAAAGGCTTTATGAAAAGTTGATTAAAAATGAGAAAAAAAAAGATTAAACTCAAAATCACCTAAATGGTTGTTTATGTTACAGCTGAATCATCTTTTTATAACAGGAGATTGATTAATTATTTTTCAGATACAATTATAATGTATCAAACTCAAAGAATCATCATAATGCCTATAATATGGTTTGGCCATATATGCAGTGGGTTAGAGGTCTAGAATTCTCAAACCCCAAACCTAGAAATATGTACAACATGCAGAAAATAATACTAGTTAAACACAGCATATATTTTACATAGAGAATTTTCAATAAAATAGAAAATCAAAACAAAACACTGCACATACCAAGGGCAAACAGAGCTGTGCTTGATAGTGTAGTGAAAATATATACGTCCAGTGAAAAGTATTAACGGTCAGAAATTTGGGAGGGGGTTAATCGATGAAACTAATCCCAGTACTTAACTTGTACTGTATTTCATCAACCTCATAGGGATGAAAAGCAAAGATAACTTCAACATGATTTGAACTCAGAGTATAAAGAGACACATGACATTTTGTCCAGCACTCTAACAATTCTGGCAATCAACTAATAATAATAATCCTTTCTACTTTAGACACAAGGCCTGGAATTTGTGGGGAGGGCATTAGTCGATCACATCAACCCCAGTACTTGACTGGTACTTAATTTATCGACCCCGGAAAGATGAAAGACAAAGTCGACCTCAGCGGAATTTGAACCCAGAATAATAATAATCATCATCATCATCATCATTTAGCATCAGTTTTCCATGCTGGCATAGGTTAGACGATTTGACTGGAGACTGGTAAGCCAGACTCCAGTTCATTTTGGCTTGGTTTCTATGTCTGGATGCCCTTTCTAACACCAACTACTCCAGAGAGTGTAGCGGGTGCCTTTAACATGTCACTGGCATGGGTGTTTTTAACGTGTCACAAGCAGGGGTGTTTTTAACATGTCACCAGCATGGGTGTTTTTAACGTGTCACTGGCAATAATAATAATAATAAAGAACTAGTCAAGTTTACAAATAATATGATATTACTCTTTTTAGTATGCATGTATGCACACATGCTCAAAATGTTCAATCTACAGCCATGTTAAACTAAACAGGAACTTTCTCCTTATTTCTATTTGCTATAAATATATTCCTATAAAATGAGTGATTGGATGTAGGTTAGCTGGAAAAGATGGCACTCGAAAATTTGCATCAAAGCATTCACTTTATAACACCAAAGAGAAACACATGAATGAAAAGAAAAAAAAAATTTGTTTGCCTGTTAAGATAAAGGTGGTGATAGACATTGCATTCTAATGTAAATTAAGTGAATCAATAGAAATATTTTTAAAAATCAGGCCTTAAATCTATATCATAAATTTAATAACATCCATGGCATTGCAATACGAAGCAATGAAGTCTTTCAATTCAAAAGATGGAATTTATTAAAACAAATACAAAAGTAAAACTTAAAGTACTGACTAACTTCACTGAGTATAAAATGTACTTTAGATAAAACAAGAATTTTACATTTATCCTAAATAATGGTTTCTATAACAACTGATTTTAATCAACTTATTCATTTTTCCAAAAATATATTCTGAAAATAAACTCCAAAAAGAATAGAGTTTTTGTATAGAAATTGCATCAATGATCAATCTAAGATTAGAATAATAGAAAAGGGTATACAAAGTACATTGCAGCCAGAGAGAATAGTAAAACGGCAATAATCAGATGATTATTGATGTTATTGTTAGTGCTGATACTATTTATTGTCACATTTAATAGCAATGTCTTATATTTTCACCTCTTCTATTGCTGTTCATTATAATTAACAGTTAAAGAAAACAGAAATGTTGTCTTTTTAGGTTTTCTTTCATTGTTGCTATTTATATAATTTCTGTAAAGTATTTGTTGTTTTTTTGGTTTTTTGCACCAGACTTGTGTATAATATAACAACTTAAGACACAATAGCAATACCAAAAGAAACAATACCAATTCTTCAAGTCAATGACAATAATACCACTCAGCTTTTAATAATCATAGAATTTTTAGTTTTTATTAGTTTTCCATCTTCGGTGATTATTTAACAAAAGTCCTAAGTGATTTGAAAATGTTGGGAAAAATTCTTTCATTTCTTATATAAGTAAAAACATTGAGAAAAAAAAATACAACTTAAAAATTTTAATAAAAAGAAAATGGAGAGAGGAAAAGTTGTAGAAAAGCCAAAAGAGAGAGCAAGTATAATATAAAAGAAATAGCTCTTAAAAGCAATTTTAAGAATGCTTGTTATTAAATATTAATAATGATAGACTGTGTATAGTTTTTAATGAAGTACTTTGAAATGTAATGGCTAACAGATATGATGAGAATTTGAAGAGAAAGCATCAAGGGTGGGGTGGTAAAATAAGGATAGGGTTATAGAGTAAGGTCAAAAGGAAAGACAACACTTTGCTGATAGTGAACATTAACAACTTTACATAAGTATTCACAAGAGGAAGGGAAAAATAATGACAGAAGTATCATTATGGTTGAAACTAAGTGTCAGATATGCATTGGAAGAAGAAATGTTTTAAAAAAGTCGGCATAGAAAACCAGGATGTCGATATTACTGAATTTGGTGAATGATCTTTGTTTTAATAGATTAGAATATGGCATAATGCATGAAAAAAGTAGAGATTTCTCTTATAATTAGTGAGTAAAAAGTGTAACTTGCAATATAGTAATAAACTGTAGTGTTAAAGGCTAGTTAAACTGTATCTGAAAAAACACACCAGCAAAATTTTACTGAACTAGCAGTATCCATGGAAATAGTATGATAGAATTTTTCTGAAGCATCTGATTCTTGAGATGGTGGAAAAGTTCACATAGTACTGTTGAAGGTGCAATCTCAAGAAACATCTCACAAAGCTAAATTCTTATGTCTTCTACTTTGTGAGTTATGTATTATTTTGCACTTTACGTTAAATAAACAATTTTAACCTTCAGCACACTTAGGCACCTTATGTCGCCGTAGAGTTTGCTCCCCTGTAGCTGCAGGCGTATTGTGTTGCATAAAGAGAGAGAGAGGAGAAAATTCATGGTGATATGAATTTTTCTCCAGCATGTTAAAGGTTAACTATGAAACAGAATCAAAGCCCTTATCTATAATATTATTCTGCTACTGTACTTAATCTTAATAGAGTTATTTGCAAAACTATAAAAATGCCTTACCCTAAACCTCCTCGATCTTTTTTTAGTTTAATATACTATTGTCCATAATTTATAAACAAATATAGGTTTCAATTGAGCAGATAATTGAATTAAAGTGCATGTGTTAAGCAAGGGGCAATATAAAAGAAAAAAAATACATTGTTCACTGTCCAACCACCACTTCCATTATTCAATATTCCTATTGAGACCACAACAACCAGAACTAATTAGAAACAAGGCTCAGTCCTAGTTATTTGCCAATCAAAATCATTTCATTTTAGTTCAACTATCTATGTCTGTCAGTTTGTATATCTGTTAATATTTCTATCTATCTGTATAGCCATTGATATATCTGTAGACCTATCTATTTATCTTATCTATCATAACTACTTTACTTGCTATCGATGTTTGTATCTGTCTACTCCAACAATACACATACGCATTTAACCCTAATCACATGATCAACCAGAATGTCAGATGTTATTATACATTGTTGGTCACAATGCAATTTGCAACATTTTAGCTTTCGAATGATGCCACCTCACTGGCTAGGCAAGCAGGCCAACATTCCCACTGATTGGAAGGCTATTTACAGCTGAGTGGACTGGAGCAATGTGAAATGAAGTGTTTTTCTCAAGAACAAAACACACAGCCAGTCTGGGAATTGAAACCATGATCTCATGATCATGAGTGCAACACACCTAACCACTAGGCCACGTGCCTTCACATTTAAACCTAATAACAAAGAAAAAAAAACACAAAACAAACTGAATAACGAGGGTGCTCCAACATAGTCACAGCCTTTGAGCTAATACACGTAAAAGAGTATTTTAATTCTGTATCAGTAAACTATTTGAAAACTATATAAAATTCAATGGCTAATTAGAACATTTTCATTCTTACAGACATGACGAAACATTGAAAACAACGTTTGGCCTTAGAACAAAAATAACTTATCCAAAAGAGTGCGGAAAAAAAAAGATAGGTAAAACAATTTTAAAAACTGACAAAAGAAATACTGATTACCCATGGAGATGACTCATGTGTTTAACAATCATATTTTGCAGCTTCTAACTATTGTTAGACTTTTTCTTATTCAGAGGGTACAATTTCCAGTGGACTAATTAGTACAGACTAGTTGTAAAGTAACCTTTTCAGATAACTATACTGAAAAAGGCTGCTATGAAACAGAAACCAGTCATATGATTTCTCTTGTAAAACTCTGATATGAAATAAAAGGACATAGACAAAGAAAGATTATACACACTACTCACACATGTATATATGCATGTGTGAGTGTTGCATGTGTATACTAAGCGAGACAAGGACAAGTATAAGAAGAGAGAATGTATGGGCTTATTATATGTATGTATTTGTGAGTGTATTTACACTTATCATGTACATTCTAAATTCTTAGTAACTGAGAAATGAGCTTGGATTCAAAATTACACATTGAGAAACTCCAAGATTAAAATGGTTAATGATGATACTCTAAAAAGAATGAATAATACTGTTTATGATTGATAATCAGTGAAAGACTATTCTTAAAATGGTGATTCTTAGCTATTAGTTGCAGTGGATCTATGAGAACAGAGCCATTTAAATTAGTGATCTGACATCATAGGGTAGCTAAATCTCAGTGTCTATTTCTATTGTTAAGTAATATGATCATTAATTATATCCAAGCAACAACAAAAAATATGCCCTCAATTTGACAGGAAAACTTTCATTCGCTGAAACTTTTGGCCCACCATTCAGATTGATTGAGTGATCGATTGCTCTATCTTTATATCTCAGCTACTACATCACTCTGCTCTTCTGAATTTGCTCTTACTTAAAAAAAAAAAAGAGAAACAATGCCCAAGGAACTGTATTGCCAAAATCAATTAAGGAAGTCCACAAATCTGAATACTGCATTAAGTTAGTGTATGAGGTGACCGGTTAACCCTAGAATATTCTAAAATAGAGGATTGCCTTATACTCTCTTGGTATAAAATGTAAACCTTAAATCCTATGTTGTCAGCCTGGGTGATGGGTTAACCCCAGCCTATGTAGAAATACTGACATATTTTCAACTGAAATAACTTGATCACATTATTAGAATAAAATAGTGTAGTGCAATGTAAGTACTCTTACTTTGTAAGATGGTACAACAATAAACTGAATATTTATCAAGAAAGAAATCTAGTCACGTTACCATATGCAAAAGCTGAATAGAAATACTATAAACAAAACAATTGCTAGCCATGGGTGAGTTCTGTTCACACTATTTCACTGGAGTGCTCTGCCATTTAATTGTGTTCAAGAAAAAATGTTAATGGCAATAATTGTACAGGAAAGTGATGGTACTTTAACATACTAGCCACATATTGTTAGTATATGGTAGTGTATCATGCTAATCAGTAGATATTAGGCTTGCCTGTCACAAGGTTCATAGCTAATCTTGTTCAATGATAGCTACATGGGACGGTGCAAATCCTCACTTTGTTACAACCATTCTTTAGGGTAAACAGTAAATTTTGGCAAGCAACATAATAGTTGTATGGCTGCAAGACAATATAGTATAACAGAAAAGATGACCCAAGACCAGATAGTAAATGAAGATACATTAAAGACCATGAGGCACAACATATTGACTACAATTTGAAAATCACATAGCAGATATGTTATGTGAACAATGCCAAAATAGTTATGTAGTAACATTAATATAGACATTTTTGCACTTCAGTAGACTAAATCTAATCCAGTAGACTAAATCTAAGGCTACATTTTAACCCTTTAGCATTCAGATTAGTTTGTCAAATGTAATGCTTATTTATTCACATTGTTTTGAATTAATCCTTCATTATCGGAAGTGAGTGTGGAGATGATTATGGCGAGTGGAGAGATAGGGATTGGTGTGATGGAGCTGTGTCAGAGAGTGTTAGATGGAAGAGGAATGCCTGAGGAGTGGGCAGTGAGTGTGGTGGTTCCCATT
>JAOPUL010000839.1:50001813-50012247 GCA_027564515.1 Octopus rubescens | reverse complement strand
TTATTATTATTATTATTATTATTATTATTATTATTATTATTATTATTATTATTATTATTATTATTAAGGCGGTGAACCCACAGAATCGTTAGCACATCGGATCAAATGCTTATAGGCATTTCTTACGGCTCTTTACGGTCTAAGTTCAAATTTTCCCGAAGTTGAGTTTACATCCTTTCGGAGGGGTCGGGGTCGATAAATTAAGTACTAGTTGAGCTCTGGGATCGATATAATCGACTTTACCCTCCCCTCAAAATTGCTGGTCTTGTGCCAAAATTAAAAAGTAAAAAAAAGATTATTAATTTATGAAGATTAATGTAACTCTTCACGACGTTAAATACACAATTAGCGCAATTAGAAGAGCGCGATATGTGATAGAAACACAGATTGCCCTTGTTTATTGAACAACATTTCAACAGTACGTTTGTGTTCTCCGGGTTAAAAATAGGGTAAGAAAAGTACAGAACATCAAACTATTTACACGTTTCCCCTGTTTGTATGTGGTTCAAACAAGAAAAAAGTGACATTGAATCTAATATATTACTGCCAGAGTAAAGAACATCTGTATTTTACGGCCTTCGAAAAATATACAAAAATTTGAAAATTTTCTTCCATTGCACCAAATTTGCAGCGAGTATGAATATTTGGGATTGACCGGATGGTTTTCTACTTCATGTAGCAGAAAATCGAGCACTTTTAAATTTGTTTCCAAAATTAAGAATTTTTCTAAATAATTTTGAAACTGTTTTTTGGTAACCATGGATATTTCTTCACTCTATCCCAACATTGGCCATGAAAAGTATTCCGTCTAATTCCCTCTGCAAATTATTTAAGTTTGTATTTCAAAGCAACACGATGAAGTTTGGACTAAAATTTTAGTACCAGCCATGGGATGTGCCTTTGCAATTAATTTTGCTAACGTCTTCATGAAAGAAAATTGAGCTAAAATCACTTGAGATAATTAAATTTCTGCATTGTCATAAACCAATACTCTAGTTACAAGTTCATTGATGACGTATTTTCTTTTGTGTATAAGAAGGGATGCAGCATAATCTATTTGAATTTTTGCATTTCTCTCAAAAGAAATAGGAAACAAAAACATCGCACAAACTGAGTTTAAGTCGAACATAAAATTCTCGTTTTGTTTTCCAAAAAACTAGCGTCGACCTTTTGGATAGGAAAGTTAAGTTTTCAGAAGGCGGCATAATGGTAGAACTATTTTGCAAACACACGTCATCACAAATTTCTCTTCACCGCTGCTCCAATCATCCACATCATACGATTAAGGCAAATCCAAAGTAACAAATTTTGATAATAAAACAGATTTGATCTGACATAGGAGATTTTTGGAATCACGTAAAGGATTGCGTGCGTCACTACAGGGCTATAGTGAACGACGATCGAAAGAATCGCAAATGATACAGCTAAAATTAATGATGGTCAAAGTCTCACACCTAGTTATAGCAGTCAAATTAAAAACTCTGACCCTATTCCTTTAGTTATTAACTCTGACCGAAATTGCGTTTTAAAAATATATTTCCTCATCCGCTTATTATTGCCTTTAGATGTAACAATAATATAAGACAAATATTAATTAGTACTTTCGATCGAAATCAAAAGACTCATTACTGTTTTTGGGCCACTAAAACAGTTGCAAGAAAGGTAAGCGCTGTTTATTGTGCAACAACATGAGTCAGGCCAACTCTGTCACTAATTCTAAATAAAATATTACAGAAGGTGGGAGCTGTAACAATTACTATTTGGTGTACGAAGCTTAATGTCCCAAACACGACTTGATTTATGTTGGTCGCACTACAGAAAAATTAAGCAAAAGGTTTAACGTGGATAATAGCATTACTTCAAGCATAATAGCATTACTTCGACGGAACTTGCAGAGCATTTTATTACAAACGACTGCAACTTTAACGAACAACTTATTACATATTCTCAGAAAATATTTTGACTTCAGTGAACTTTCAGTCCTCAAATTATAGGAAAACAAATATATTTGTAAGCTACTAGTTCTAGGTGGTATTAACAAAATGACAATATACAATACTATCAAAAAGTTTAAGATCACCTACAAAAATTTGTTTCACCGTGGAATTTTTAGTTCAATGTCATCGATTTAGATACGTTTTTGGTATATAAAAATATGGAATAACATATTGCATAAAGTTTGGGGTTTATTCGATATGGAATAACACTATTTATACATCTTTTATATGCAAATAATCATATTTCTTGATGGCAAGCCTATTTGGGAATGTCAAAATCATTTTAGCATCCACGTTTTGGCAGCATTGCAATACATTTTGATTATTTACACTTCTTACATGCTGTCGGTTGAGATAACATCACTTAATGACAGCGTTAAATGTGTTATTGTTTCTTTCAGGTTCAATTATTAAAAATAAGTAAATTTAGGGAAATTTCTAAATATCAACATAAATATGGGAAAAACCAGTAATTTATCACCTGAAAAGAGAGAAAGCATTATCACATTAAGTCTTCGAGATATAGCCAAACAAATTTCCTATACTGCCGTCCGCTCCGCCATTGTAAGGTATAATGAAACAGTAAACGATAACGACAGAGCTCGGCCAGGTCGTCCAAAAGTGACTTCTAAATCACAGGATAAGTTCATTATAGTCACCAGTCTTCGAAACAGGCGCCTGACTGCAAATGAAATCACTGCACAAGTAAGTGAAGCCGGCGAAGCTAACGTGTCTCCTACAACCGTGAGAAGAAGACTCATTGCTGCCAGTCTAAATGGCCCTTGCGCTGCCAGAAGACCACTGCCTCGAACTGTGAATAAACGTAAGCCTGCACCGTTGATAAAACACAAAACTTGGACCGTTGATAAATGGAAACGAGTCCTCTGGACTGATGAATCAAAGTTTGAAATCTTCGGATCTCGGCATAGAGTTTATGTGAGGCGAACAATTGGTAAACGGATGATTCCTGAGTGTATAGTGCCAACTGTAAAGCATGATGGGAGAAGTGTGATGATCTGGGGGTGTTTTGCAGGCAATAACAGTGTTGAGGATATTAATCAGGTAATAGCAATATTGAACCAAAACGAGTATCACTCTATCCTGTAAGTTGACTGTAATGGAATGGCTAACCCAATCCTCCGATTGCAATCTCATCGAAATTGTATGGGATGAATTGGATCACAGAGTCAAAAAGCGAAAACCAAGTAGTGCAGAAACCCTCTTATAAGAGGAGTGACAAAATATCACCAGCGAATATTTGCTTTCATTTGTTGAAAGAATGCCCATAGTATGCTCCACAGTGATTAAGGTTAAGGGTCTAAGATTTAAAGATGAGTCTAAGATTTAAAGTTTTTCTCTGTTTTTTTTTCACAATTTTGTTTAGTTGCTGAGTTAATTATGTCATACAATGAATGTGACTATTCATTAATAACATATTTCACCAGAATCTCTCAGTTATTTGTATTTTGTAGATGTTTTTTCAAAATAAGTTTAGGTAATCTTAAACTTTTGGATAGTAGTGTATACAAAACAGTTTGATTTACAATTCTCTTCACATTTTCTTCTTTTCTTCCTTTTGTTTTAAACCACTTACAAACAAGCGAAACTTATAAATAGAATTATGTTCTTCTTGTATGTGAAACCAAGGAAGATAATCATATTGTTGAAATAGTGTTCAGTAAACAAAGTCAATCGATTATCCTCACCTATGGCTCTTTTCTAATTGTCTATTATTACTATTGTTCGTCCACATACACGTGTTTTACATCGCTCCCGTAAGTTTGTTGCTAGTCACCTTGTTACCAATTGTTATACTTTGTACATTTGTTATCGTTTCATAGATAAACTAACCAGAACCTTAAGGAACTAACTGGTTCTTCTCCATCTGTAAACCTTAGGGGCTATTTTTGTGTTTGTTTGGGCTAAGACGCCCCTCATTTAAAAAAAAAAAAAGATGGTGAACGAGAATTGTTCGTCCACGGAAAGGAATAACCGGTCATCCGGAAAAGAGAACAGTCAAGTCATAAAAGACAATGACAGCGTTAGCAACTGCAGCAGCAGCAGCAGCAGCAGCAGCAGCAACAACAACAACAACAACAACAACAACAACAACAACAACAACAACATCTCATTCTTTTATTAGCCACAAGGGTCGACATCATTAAATGACATGACACAAACACAAAGAAACAACACAATACGAGACAAAAGGTGTAAACAATAAATCGTGTAAACAATAAATAACAATAAAAAAAGGAACAAATTAAAACTTCCAATACGGGAGGCGCTTTGAGATCCTTGTGCAAACCCACAAAAGCCACGGGTGCCTGATCAACAGGGCAAAAGCCCTTCTTTTATTTTTCACAGGCGAAAACTCAGAATCGGTCCTTTCACAGTGGCCATTCTTCTGACATTCACCCACCTTTCAACAAACTTGCTAGAAGGCAACACTTTCCTCTCGACCCTCACTTTCCGCTTCAAGTGAAACCTGAAGAAGTTGATGAGGGCTTGACCACAGAGGAAAGTGTCTATCTTTAGCCCTTTCAAGTGTGTCCACCATACAACCTCTTTTGCTACAGCCACCAGACAAATAAAAACTGCCTGCTCCTCTCGGCCAAAGGGGGGGGGGGGGGCTGCGATTTAAAAGGTGACCTTGTTTCCAAGGCGATCCGAGACCCCTGATATTTATGCAATCTATTCTGAGGATCGCCATGCTAAAAAGAAATATTTATGACGGAGAAGAGCTCTACTTGCCACTGTTGTCTTGTATGATAGCTCTCTTGATTCTTGGTGTGGGTGTTTCCACGATGGTTTTATAAAATCTTTTGCTATATGTTTTTGAATAAGACCCAACAGCATTTGGAAAATTGATTTTTAGGGTGTTGTATAGGCGCTGTGTAATTTTAAAAATTTGTATGTGGTTTAGTGATGTGTTGCGCTTTGGAAACAAAGTCTGCTAATGTGATGTCTGTGTTGTCTGTGTTGTCTCTTAAGTGTGTCATGAGTTGCATGTGGTTTGTGTCAATGGCTATGAGGTTGCTGGTGTTTGTGGCGTCTGTATGTACTGTTGTTTCTGTTGGTGTTGGAAGCGGTAGTTGTTGTTGTTGTTTTTTGTGTGTGTGTGTGTCTGTGTTGCTGCTGTTGGGCCGTTCAGGCTCTTTTCACCTCCCCATTTCCCAGTGTCTAGTCTTATTTTTCTTTGGGGAGGGGGCACAGAGTACCATTCTCCCATCTCGACCTCAGTACTCGAGCAGTCCGACGAGTTATTTGGGTCGGGAAGGAGGACTTTTTCTGGCTCTTGGTCTTGTTGTGGTTCATTCGTTGCTGCTGCTGCTACTGCTGATGGTGGTGGTGTTACTAGTGCTTGTGGTGGTGGTACTTCGGCTGGTGTCTTTGTTGATGGTGGTGTCCTGCCGACAGCTGTAGGTGACCTCGCTGTTGTTGGTGGTGAATGTGATGGTGTTAGTGATGTAGGGGTCACTGGATTCTGCTGCTGTTGCGCTGGGTGTGTTGCCAGCAGTGGCTGATGCACCTCATATTTGGGGCAGTCGACCTTGAGGTGCTGGTTACTTCCACAGAAGTAGCTCTTCGGCCTCCTGCCCTCCACATCCACGTGAAGTATTGTGCTATCGGATAGGTTAATGGAGTTGGGTATGGGATTTATTGCCTCTTGGTCAATTTGAATTCCTTGACCCGACCAATTCTGTTAGTGCAACTTGTGCACTTCGAGTATTGTGGCGGTGTCCTCTATATCTACGAGGACAGCCGCCACCAGCCAGCATATTTTTATTTCAGGGGGCACCTCCCCAATTTTTATTTTTGTAACGCATCGACCAAGATATGTTGGCACAAGCAGATCTTCTGAATTTAGTGGCAATGTGGAATGCTGTCTTGCTTCTTCCTCTGTGAGAAAACGCACTTTTACAATGCCGAACCGTTTTCTACGTGTCACATAGGTTTTGTTTCCCCATATTGGTTTGACAATCAATTCCATTTGTTGTTGCGTTGCACGTTCCAGTCCTCTTTTCTTTTTGTTTATGCACTTGTATACTATTGTTTTCTGGGTGGTGCTCTTAATTATTTCCTCTGGGGTGTTTAGTGAGACATTGTTGCCCTGTCTCACTAATAGCCCCTTGAAATTTTTTATGTCGTCCAATGAAATATGTAACCTTTCCTTTGTTTGTTTCACTACAGAAGCGAAACCGTGTGTATTCGTTTTGCCTTTTAAACTCTCTTTGCTGTCTCTTACTGCTCATGGCGGTTGGAAGCGTTTGCTTGTTTTTGCTTTGTATTTTCTGCGCTGTCGCTGGTACAGGTGTTGGTGCTGTTAGTAGTGGTTCCACTGCTACTGGTGTTTGTCAGGGGGGAGGGAATCTTCATTGTACTGGCCGTCAGAAACGTCACTGGTACTCCCCTCGAGAGAGGAAGCCATCTTGCTCCTCTCAACGAGAAACAATATAATTTTGAAACAGGGCTATAAGCCCAAAATTCGCCTCTAAAAGGAAGAACTCCACATCAAAAGCCCTCCTGGTGAACAACCAGTGGCTGACAAATTCAACAAAAAACAGCAACAATTTAAAAACAAAATTCCAACTTACGGAGCACAAAAATCTACGTCTTGACACGACCACAACAACAATAACATCACCACCACCACTACCAACACCGACAAAAGCATGAAGAAGGTGACGGGGGAAAAGAGTAGCACCACTACTATCACAACAGCCAACCCAAGCAACAACAACAGTAATGAACAAGGAAAAGGAAAAATAAATTCTTTAAGCCGAACACCTGTTTTACAAGACAGCGAAAAAATTTAAAAAACGACGATTACGTCACCTTTTTGTAAACCGACGCAAAGTGGTTTCGCTTCCATGTGTCGGCCAACAGAGGAGGTTGAATTGACAGAAAAAGATTTGGCTAGTGCCCATATAAACAGGAGTGGCAGGATTGTTCACCTCAACACACCAGAAGATGTGCTAGAGAGGACAAAAAAATGCACTGTGATATACCGATGTATATCAGTGCAAAGCAAAAAATTAGAAAGAGCTACGCAGGCTCAGGTTGAAAATGCCTGAGTTTTAGTATAACCGTTTTGTTAACATTGTCTGAATCGCGGTGGTAACATTTCTGTTCAATTACACCCCTATTTTGGGTGTGTAACTCAGTAATATTTATTTTGCTTTTGAGTGAAATTTAAAAATTCTGATATTTTTTGCAATTTTTAAAAATGTCGGAACATGACAACATAATAATCGTCGACCAGCGTCTTACTGAACAAGCTATAGACCTAGATTTTTCTCTCTGTCGTCACGACAACAGTTACACTTGTGCAGAGAGATCTAGCGTTCACGGATGTGACGTCACCAACTACAAAAACAGTAACGACTTTGTGGACAGCAACAGCAGCAACAATACAAACAGCAGAAGCAACAACAACAGTAACAACGTGAACAACAAGATCGAAAACAACAACAACATGAACAACAACAAGAAGATTGAAAGCACCAACAGTGAAAATGGGAAAATTCAGTTATCAATGATAACTGTAGTAATAACAACATCTGTGTTGAAAACAACAACAACAACACCAGCAACGACAACAGCAATAATGACTTAAAGAAACGCGATAACCTTATCTCGTTTTCGAGGGCAGTTAGTCTGTGGACTGTGCATTCGGTTAAAGAATTAAAGGATAAAGCCATCCAATATAAAAATGATATTTTAAAACCGGGGATGATGTGCTTAAATGAGGAGGAGGAAAAAAACCTCCGCACGAAAGACTATCGTCTATAAATGTGATTCTCGCAAGGAGAGGAAGCTTAAATTTCCTACTCCAGCAGAGACAGAAAGATGCCTACAAGATGTGTGACCCTCAGTGCTACACATATATAAAGGCAAACAGTACGGGACAGTAGCTGCTATATGCAGCAGCGAGCAAGAAGCCAGAAGAATGGCGATTATTACTTGCACGTCCCAGACATTTATTATGATTCCCCATTATATGGGTAAAAAATTGATTCGAATTCGAGTCAAGAACGCACCAGCTCACCGTGATCCGGCGCGAGTCTTAGCCATTCTGGACATTGTAGAGGTCACGTCTACCCTATTACTCAACAGGACCGGAATTCTTATGGAATTCCAGATTCTAGTTTCTTCAGAAGAAATAAATCGCATTCCTGATGTTTTCTATTTCGGGGATGACAGTGTTTGTTGAAGAGAAGAAACTGGAATGTTTCGTAAGTGAGAGTGCGAACCACCTCAAAGCCTTTTGCCTCCTGGTGGAGAAGGCTCGAAGCTCTTCACCGTTACTACCACTTCCTGAAGGTGTGAATGTTATATATAGATCACACATGCCTCTTTCCCCCAAATCCGGCTTCACAAAAGCAAAGACCTCTTCGAAAGCCTTTGTCGGGGAGAAGAGAAAGACTGAGAGTGAAATGGATAGATGCCGACCCAAATTGAAGGTCATAAGACACGACAAAATCGGTCACAAAACCAAATACAATAATCATCAACACCAACATCAACACATTCATCTCAACAAGAAAACCCAATTTTACAAACACTTTCACACCCTCAAAAATCATCAAAAAATACAAAAAAGACAAAAAGAGACATCCAAAACACAAAAAGACCAACAGTCACACTATCGGGTGGGTACTTCTTTCTTCAAATTCACTGTTGTTCATAAGAACAACATTGAATTGATTGAGAAAGTTATTAATAACAAAAACATTGTTACAAGTGGGGAGGGTTTTGCTAAACTCCTCCCGAAAACTCCATCGGACAGACTACTAATCAAAACAGATACGAATACGTATCTGGATTTGAAAGATAAATTCCCCCAGGACATTGGAGTGTTTACTAAGTACCCCAAAAAGAACTTACTAGAAAAACCCTTCCCCTCTGCCCCTTCTGCCAAAACGAAGACTAATGCAACAGTCACCCCTGAAGACCAAGGTAACTAAATGACTCTTATTTTCTCTAATTTAAATGGCTACACTTATATTAGGCTCTGTAAATGTTCGTGGCTAGGGCTCGGTTTCGAAGCAGGGTCACCTGCTCAACGATCTCAGGTCCTTTGGTTTAGATGTGACCGCCATTAGCGAGACGAGGCTAGCCGGGAAGCATGTTCTAGTATCCATTGTTGACGATTACGAGATATTCTCATCTTGTGGTCTGCCGGGAGCGGGCAGTGGTGTAGAAGTGCTATTTCGGAAATCCTTAGGTTTCAAGGTGAGGGAAGTCTTCTTGAACCCAGTCAGTTAGTTGGTGGTCCTAGACGTGTATGGCAGTGAAGGTGGTGTGTTTAGACTGGTGGCCGTGTATGCTCCGACAGGGGCTGGAAGACCAGAATTTTTCAGGCGTCTAGAAAGATTCCTGGGAAAGTCTCGCACTTTAGTACTAGTGGGGGATTGGAATAGTATTTTGGACGCACGGAAGGATTGTGTTGGTCTAGTACATGGAAGAAAGGGATGCGAAAACCTCGAAAGCCTGCTCAGAAGCTTTCAGCTGTCTGCCAGGAACCGACTGGATTGCCCTGATGTGCCAGTGTGGACATGGTGCAACCACAACGGATCATCCAGATCGTATCTAGATAGAGCATTTGTTAGGTCAGCGGTTAGGGATAGCATAGGTTGTCCAGAATTCAAATTGGTCGGCTACACAGACCCCAAATTTGTGATCTGCACAGTCACTTTAGATAGGACTCATAGGCAGGGGCCTGGTTACTGTAAGTCGAACGCGTCCTTTCCGGCACGCAAAGACTACAGGGACCGGATTAGCGAGCTAGTAGAGTGGCAGGTGTTGGGGGCAATCGTTAACTACAGGTAGTGGATCGCCCAGAAAAGGGTGATTCGAGTAGAATCGATAGTATTTAGCAAAGAGTTAGCAATAGAAAGAAATTGATTAGAGGGAGAACTAGTCAGCAGACTAGAAGAGGCGATTAGTAAAGGCATAGCAGCATTTCTTCCAACTCTACGTTCTGAGTTCAAATGCCGCCGGGGTCGACTTTGCCTTTCATCCTTTCGGGGTCGATAACGTAACTGCAAGTTGAGAACTGTGGTCAATTGAATCGACTATCCACATCCCCGAAAATTTCAGGCCTTGTTCCCATAGTAAAAAGGATACTAATAATAAGGGTTTCAGATCTAGACACATGGCTAGCCATTTCGGGGAGGGGTTTAGTCGATAACAAGGACCCCAGTGTTAAACTGGCACTTATTTTATCGACACCGAATGGATGAAAGGAAAAGTCGACCCCGGCGGCATTTGAAATCGGAACGTAAAGTCGTAAGAATTGACGCTAAGCATTTCTCCCGGCACGGTAACTATTCTGCCAGCTCGCCGCCTTAATAATAATAATAATAATAATAATAATTATTATTATTATTATTATTATTATTATTATTATTATTATTATTATTGTTATTAT
>JAOPUL010000839.1:49944809-49957548 GCA_027564515.1 Octopus rubescens | reverse complement strand
ATAGACTGGAGTCTGGTGCAGCTCCCCAGCTTGCCAGTTTCCAGTCAAACCGTCTGACCCATGCCTGCATGGAAAAAACAGACGTTAAATGATGATGATTGATCTCAATACTTGACAGGTTCTGTATTTTGTTAGCCCTGGAGAGATAAAAGCAAAGTTGATCTTGCTGGGATTTGAACTCAAAACATAGAGAACCAAATGAAATACAGCAAGGCATTTTCCCCAAAACTCAAGTGATTTGGGCCACCTCTAACTCCAAACTACTATACTCTCATTTTATTTCTCTCACACCTCTCTTTCCCTGTTGAGAAAATTAAGGAAAATGATAATGTGAAAGACCCGTCCGCATCGAGAGTCCTGTGCCAGTTAGGCACCCGTGTCTAAAAGTGGCAGTGTCGAGAGTTCTAGGCACCCGTGTCAAGAGTTCTGTTGGTAAAAATGGAAATGGCTGTGTCGAGGGTCCTATTGCTAAAAGTGGCCGGGTCGAGGGTTCTATTGCTAAAAGTGGCAGTGTCGAGGGTCCTGTTGCTAAAAGCGGTCGTGTCGAGAGCCCTGTTGCTAAAAGTGGGTGCATCGAGAGCCCTGTTGCTAAAAGTGGCCAGGTCGAGGGTTCTATTGCTAAAAGTGGCAGTGTCGAGAGCCCTGTTGCTAAAAGTGGGTGCATCGAGAGCCCTGTTGCTAAAAGTGGGTGCATCGAGAGCCCTGTTGCTAAAAGCGGGCACGTCGAGAGCCCTGTTGCTAAAAGCGGGCACGTCGAGAGCCCTGTTGCTAAAAGCGGGCACGTCGAGTGTCCTGTTGCTAAAAGTGGACGGATCAAGTGTCCTGTTGCTAAAAGTGGGCGCGCTGAGTGTCCTGTTGCTAAAAGTGGGCATGTCGAGACTCCTGTTGCTAAAAGTGGTTGCATTTTAACATTATTTTTCATATTAAACATAAGAAGAATAGTATCTTTTCTTTCAATTTTGGATACATATACTTTTGCAGTAATTATTTTTACATCTATGTCCTTTCTACTGTCAACATTTAATCATGTTGTATGAATGAAGCAAGCTTTCAGCTAATTAAACTGAAGCAAGCAGAGTTATGTTTCTGAAGAGGCTCAGTAGTGGTAATAAGTATTCAATTCATAATGACAATCACCATGCAATGAACAAAAATAATCATTTGCAGAACATTTTATACTGTATTGGCATCATTGATGCTTAATTACTACAGTAGCACCAAAATAACAAAATAATGGACTGTACTCACCCCATGGATCAAAACGGATCATTGCAGCTTTATCTGCAGATTTTAACCGCACGGCTGAAAATTTGTGTCCTGTACCTGCACAGCTTTCCATGAGGACTAACAGCACTCTTGCAAAAGATAGAAAATATACATTTCACAAATTACTTTGAACTAATTGCAATAAAATTGCAACAAAGCAGCAAAAAAAATGGGAGTTGGAGCAAATGTAGTGAATGATGAAAAATAATGGCGGGGAGGGGGGGATGGTTGATGGCACATATGAGTTGGGGGAATGTGATAAGAAAGAGGACTGGATGTCAATAGAAGTGGTCCAAAGGAAAGGAGGTGGTGGTGGTGGCAGTATACAAAAGGTGAAAAGCAGTAGAATAATTATATAACTGTAGACAAGATAAGAATGAAGAATAGAGAGATGAAAGTGGTGGGGGTGAGTAAAGGTTGCAACAGTGTGGGGGTGGAGAGAGTGTGAGACGAATAGTGGTAGGGGAGAATATAGTGAATAGTAGACAGTTGACGATAGATATGAGACAGTGTTAAGAAGGAGGAATGAATGTCAAAAGAAAGCAGTTCAAAGGAGAGGAAAAGATAACTGTAACAGAAATTAGGGATGAAATGTATAGTTCATTTAAGGAGCAGAATAATGTAATAACACTGTAACACGATGTTTGTCCTTGGATAGCAACAGTTATTTCCTATTTGCTTACCCCTAGAAAGTATGAAAAATGGTTAATATTTCCTTTAAACTTGGCTTTTGTTACATTTATTCAAATCCCACAGAATCCCTCTCAACACATGGCTATGATGCTCCCCCATTACTCCTGCTCATGATAAGAGATGCACATATTGTCAGCCACTAAGGGACATGCTCAAGTGGTTATGGTCAAGCAACTGATAAGCAAATCTTTGGTACTGAACAGAATATTTGCTGTAGCCCATCTTTTACACCAAGACAATACCTAACATTTTACGAATATTGCACATAGCTGATTTCTATTTTTTGTTTCAGCCATTGAACTGCAGCCATGCTGGGGCACCACCTTGAAGGGTTTTAGTCAAACAAATCAACTCCAGTACTTATTTTTTCAAAGTTTGGTACTTTAAGTTACAGGGACGTAAACAAACCAACACCAGTTGTCAAGTGGTGGTGGAAAAAACACAAAGACACATGTATATATATATGACAGACTTCTTTCCGTTTCCGTTGACCAAATCCACCCACGAGGCTTTGGCTATAGTAGAAGACACATGCACAAAGTACTGCACAGAGGGACAGAACCCAAAACCGCATGGTTTGGAAGCAAGCTGCTTAACCACGCCTATAAGTGATTTTTTTTTTTGTTGATAATCTAAAGCAGACACATATACCAACGAATTACACACGACATTAGCATAAGCATATTTTCTGGGTTTTTGCCCAATCTTTAGTTACATTAGTTACTTTTTCGCTAAAAAATATTGACTTCTTTTAAACAAAGAACACAAGTATAATCCAAGTTATACAGGAAGGAAAATGAACATTTGTGGTATTAATGCATTGCTGGATGTCATCATGAATATCAGAAAAGTGAGTTGACTTCAACTTAAAATTAGGTTACAGTCTGTAATCACCTGATTACCTCTTATTCAACAATGTTCAATACACCAATATAAAGAAAAATATTGTACTTACTTTCCACTTTTAACAAATCGATGCATTTCAAATCAAAACAGCATGAATTTTCCTGCAAATAAAGAGATATATTTTAGAATTTGTATTTGCTTAGCAAGTGTCTTGATATAAGATGATGAGTTGAAGCTAGAGCAATTACATTGTAGAAGATTCATGGTTAGAGTCACTTTATTCAATTGCAAAACGCACCCCTGTTGAGAGTCCTGTTGCTAAAAGCACCTGTGTCGAGAGTCCTGTTGCCAAAAGCACTAGTGTCGAGAATTCTGTTGTAGAAAGCACCCATGCCAAGAGTTCTGTTGCAAAAAGCACCAGTGTTGTGATGGTGCCACATTAAATCACCCAGCATACACTGTAAAATGGTTGGCATTAGGAAAGGCATCCAGCCTTAGAAACGACACCAAATCAGACTGCAACCTGGTACAACCCTCCAGCTTGCCTGCTCTGGTCAGATCGTCCAATCCATGCCAGCATGGAAAATGGATGTTAAAGGAGGATGAAAGTCCTATATCACAAAATATGTGTAACTGTCACCAAATCTTAAATCACAATTCAAATAGTGTTGTTGCTTGTGGTCGAGAATTGAAACTAGGCATTCTTTTGTGTCACATAGTTTAGCCTCCTTTTATAAAGAACTTCTTGCTAAAAGACTTCCTGTTAGCACCATGTGTGTTTATTTTTTACATTTTATCAAACAAATTTCTCTGGATTTTTTTTTTCTTTCTTCAAGTTTGAGCATATCATCATCATTTATTGTCCATTTATCATGCTGGCATGGGTTGGATGGTTTGACGGTCTGATGAGATGCAAAAGCTGTGCCAAGTTCCAATGTCAGCTTTGGAATGGTTTCTATGAACAGACACCCTTCCTAATGCCAACCACTTTACAGTGTGTATTAGCTACTTATTTTGGGCCACAGGCGCTAGTGAGGTTACCAAGAAACTTGCAAGATAAAGTAAAGAAAGTAAAAAGGAAAAAGCGCCACTTGACTGTGTGGGAGTGTATTTGGGAGGGAGGGAGGCGGCTTTATGCCATGTGTAAAGTAAGATAGGGAGAGAAGTACAGGTGTCTTCCTTTAGAGGAGATACATGGCTACCCCGCATTATGTGAGGGTGGGTGAGAGTAGCTGGAAAGGAGATGGTGGTGATGGGGAGTCAAAGTGTATGCGCAACAGTTAATACCTCAAGCAGTGAGTTAGAAGTTGCTGATATTATTGATTAATGATTTGTTTATTATTATTATTTATTTGGTAATGATTTAATTAGATAATTATATAAAAAGAGTGATAGTTTAGTGCCATCTGCACATATCAGCTATCTAAATGATATCAGGATTTATCTTGGATTGCTTCTTTCAATGGAAATTGTGCAGCTTCTATGTTACATTACAGGAACTAACTGTAGCACAAATTCAGTTCTGAGACAGGAAATCAATACTCAGGAAGGAATTGAGCAATAACTTATGAGTAGAATGTAATAAACCAAAACCGTGGATACCCGACGTATACAGGTGTTTGTGCATACACACACACACACATCGCTAATAGAATCCCAAAACCGGTTCCTTGTTCAGCAATGTGTTACAGACACTCCCTTGTCACTCTCGCCGTCAAAGATGCAGTAAATCAGTGATTGGCTCATTGAAAAGTTATTATCAGCGATGCCATGGTTCATCAACTGCGCTATAAAATAAGTTGAATTAACCAAGCAATATAAAAATAAAATATACAAATCCGTAAACGAAGAACAATAAAAGGGTGTAGCAGGAATATTGGCAGAGTCCCAAACACCAACTCACTGACTAGGAATCGAAACTGAAATCACTGCATTTAGATGTGATCATTCTTGCACCCACTTAATTTTTAAATACACATTAAATTCAGCAATGATATATAAAAATAGATGCGTTTAAAATTACGATTAGAGGCTTTACTGATGTTTAAGAGTATTATACTAGAGCGTAACAGGATTGAAGGGGATACAATATATAACTGATTTTTATGTAAAAAAAATTATGATGATATAATGGGGGGGGGGGGTATATTTATATTACATTCGAGATCGTATTGTACTCGAATAAATCCGCTTTTTCTTTTTTTTTTTATTGTCATATTATAATGGAAGAAGAAGAGCAACGAGCTCGTCGATTCTTGTAGAAAATAGGTAGTCTTTGGTACTGGTTCTGCTCTGAGAATGAAACTTCAAATGAACTAAGTTTTGAGTGAAAGTTTGGAGAAGCAGAACCCTTGTCGAGGAAGAAACATTTCTCAAGGTCTCCAATCAAGAAGGGCATGGAAGTGGAAGCATATACAGATGGTCACAAGTTATTTAAAATAAGTAACCAATCAATGATAAATTCAATATGAAGAATATAATCAAAATAAGATAAAATTAATTATCAATGCTAACAAAATTCAAAATATACAATTGACTAACCTTCTAGCGGACGTCACCGCATCAAAGCATGATCATACAGCAGTAAATAGGATAAAAGAAAAAAATATTTATAAAGAAAATTTAAAATATTTTTCAAAAATAAGAATTAAATAGGGATTAATTAATTAATTATAATTACAGCCAATAGGCTGAAATAAAATGCATATTATTTTCGAACCGGCTTTTACACGTTTAGAAGTGAATACACAGAAAATGTACGAATACTGTGTTCGGCGTTAAATTACGCTCCGGAATCGAGCGAACTCGTATTTAAAGCTTGCCGAATATTTCCGATTTTTGCCGAATGCCACGTTAGCAGCGGCGTGTCTCCAGTGTTCCACGGATTGGGGAAGAGCAAAGTATGGAGTTTTATTCGTATCTCTTTGCATTTCTGCTTATGTTACTTGTTCCAGATGTATACAGCTTAATGTTTCATCTACCAGCAAACCAAAAAAAATGTCTTCGAGAAGAAATTCACAAGGATTTATTGGTAACTGGAGAATATGACCTGTCAGAAGCACCCGGACAGAAAACAAATTTGGCAGTAAGACATGTTTTCAATTTTTATTCTATTTTTATTGATACATTACATAGAAAATAATTTCATATCTCGTCATATTCTTTTAGTATTTTCACTCCCTTTAAAATACTATCTGGTTTATTTATTTATCTTTTCTTTAACTTATGTTCTCACTCGCCTTCACTTGAGACACCAAATTTAATTTACATTGATCTCCATGCTTTGTCAGATGTTCATTTTCAACATTATTTCCGACGAACCACTGCTTTATCCTGCTACCATATTTTTAGTTTTGTTTTGATTTTTAAACTATATTCCTGTTATTTTGAAATAAATTATTTCAGAAGTCTACAAATATATATTTGTATCCAGTTATGTTCTGTCAATTCATATTGTCAGTAAAAATATAGAAAGGTATCTGTATTTAGACATATATAAAACAACTGTATTTGTGTAAATGATCGACTTTAGCTGTGTGTTCTTTGTAAATAACCAACATCTTAGTTCGTCTCAAACACGTCATTGACAGCAACCTATAAATGGTCTAATAATATCGAAACATTTGGAGTTGTCCCCCGTACTTACCAAAATCAGATGAAAATACTATTTTCTTATTGTACTAATATCATTAATTTATTTGATTTTCTCTTAATGCATTGTGATGGCACTAACTTAACTGTTATTCTTCGGGTGGATGGCGTCCTTGAGTAATTTCATTTCTGTAAATGGATAATACGAAGACCATTTTATCATAGACAATTCCTACATTACACATTGTTTTCCATTATAAAATATTGTCCAAAAGTTCTTTTCGATGTTATTGTTTTACTAGGCCCGAATATATAATTTCCTATTATTATTAACAATGGATTTAAAGTTTTGAAATGTACTACTCTTTCGATAAGAATTTGTATCCAATAAAAATGTGTGTATATATGCACGTGTATCTATCTATCTTTCTGTCTGGCTACTTATTTGTAATAATACTTTTGTATTAAGTGTATGGTAGAATCGGAAGAGTACCGGACAAAATTTATTGTGATATTTAATATTTAGTCATGTCTCATTAAATTCTGAGTTCTTTCCCCTAAAGCATTCAGCTTGATTGCGTCCCCCATCTTATGCAAAAGTTAGAAATGTTATTTATGAATGGTAATCATTTTAAGTATAAGTCGACATATTTATTACGATAATTGCCTGGATATGGACATTACAGAAGTCAACACCTAGTTGGAACCGATTCAAATGTTTGGGAGAAAGTTAAGGATGTTACACTTTCAGTTATGCTTCGTTAGAATATATGATAACATTCAGCTAACGCGGGAGCCTTTACGTGGTTCCCGATCTGCTAGAAATAGCAACTAAACCTCCCTCACATTACATACCCCATCTATGAGGACATTGGATAATGTGGATCTGGTTTCTCTGCACATAAAAGAAATGAGATGGTCACGGCTGGAACGTGAGTTATTGATCTACTCGATTAGGGTAGACCTGGGGCTAAACAGCCTACAATCATATATGAAACCCTATGACTGTTTAGAAATCAATATTTACACGTCACTAATTGACTTGTAGTAAGTTGCGCATTAACTTAGTATAGTTCTGAGTTGGATAGTCGGAAGGTAAAAAGTATAAGTTGATCTTCAGAATTAGAGGTTGTATTTTATGTCAGTTTCCTGAAGCTTTTTTATGATATTTTTGTCAGAGTTTAGGACCCGGTGACAAAAACGAAAAAAAGTATAGTGTAATAGGTGTAAAATAATGTGCAGTAAACGAATATGAAGAAAACAATGCACGCTGACAAATGTGGGGAGGGCGGGGGCTTCGAAAATTCAACACCAGGAATGTTCCGAGTCCTCTCCCCAGGCTCCCGTTCGTCAGCGCGCATTTCCCCCTTCATATTCGTTTACTACACATTATTTTACACCTATTACACTATATTTTTTTCGTTTTTGTCACCGGGTCCTAAACTAGATATTAACCCTCTTGGAAATACACCGGGAGATAACTATTTTGTTTATTTCATGTGTTAGTCCCCTCCCCTACATACATACATGCACACACACACGCACACATAATCCGTTTTCATAATCCGATTTTTTTTAGATTCATTCTTTGTGAAAACGTTCTAAAATTAATAAGACCCATTTCTCGTAAATTATATTAAATTTATTAATGCTCACCTTTTAAATATCGTTTCAAAATGCCCTAATACACAAAGTTTGTTAGCATAGCGAATAAAATAATTCTAACAGGTGTGTAAAACGTGCCTTTTGCTGACGTGGACGTTTGAATAAAGCAACAGCTGATGTTTCCGTTTATTGACGTTATTGATAATACGTTCAGTGTCGACCACCGATAATGTTTCTCGTTTTCTTTTTCAGACATAGGTGCGTTAAATTCTTACTAAACAAACAAAATTGATCCTGATTTCAGGAGAGATTTACTATTAGCGATTGTGTGTATGTATGTAAAATGAAGTAATTTTTGGTACAAGCGTTAAATTGCTAGCTTAAATACTTCGTAGTATTTTTAGTGCCATCTGGGTACATTGAGTTCGGATCTTGTGGGATCAACTGATTCAAGCACAACAGAGATTGGCTTTTCATACAACTATTCACCAACTCGGACAAAACAGAATATATGATGTACAACCAGAGCAACAACATTAACTCCCACATCCGGAAAATCTTGAAAAATGTTGATGAATTGGCATACCTTGGAAGTAAAATCGCAAAGGAAGATCTGTCCACAAGTGATGTTCATGTATGAATCAGCAAAGCCTGGGCAGCTTTAAATAAATTATCAAAGGTTTGGAAATCTAAGCTTTCATTAAATTTGAAATGGAATTTCTTTCAGGCGGTTGTGCAGTCAATTCTGTTATATGGATATTACATGAACTCTAACAAAGTGCCTTGAAAAGAAAATTGACGGAACTTATTGAAGAATGCTTCGAGCTGCTCTGGACATCTAGAGACAACACCCTACGAAAAAACTTCTTTATGGTAATTTACCACCAGTATCGCACATCATCAGAGAAAGAACAAGATTTACTGGACATTGCAGGAGAGCCAAGGATGAGATCATCAGCGACATTCTTTTTTGGGAACCGAAGCATAGATAAGCAAATGTTGGTAGACCACACTGAAGCTACATACAGCAACTGTGCGAGGACTCCAGGTGCACCCAAGAATACCTACCACGTGTAAAGGTGAACTGAACAAACTGGAGAGAATGAGTCACAGCGATCCGTGCAATAAGCGTGGCTGGTTGATGATGATTCACCAACTTAAGTTAACCAGTGGAGAAAGAGCAATGCATGGAGTGAAGCTGTATATGCAAATTCATGGCTTCAAGGAGGGAAAAAAAAGCATGAACAGGAGTCTTGTCCAAATACTTGCAATAGAGTTAGCTCAGATCTTAAATTTTTTCCAACCACTTGATGTATTTTTAATTTTCACCAGATTTCTTCAAAATTTTCTACATTGACGTAGTTTGCATGCTGATCCAAACTACGTCAGTGTAGATAATGAAAATCACATTTTTCTTGAAATTGAGATTTTCATCATCAATATGCAAAACTACAATTTTTGAGAATAATCTGGTGTAAATTTGAAATACTTCACATGGTTGGAAGAAATTTATCAAGATCCATAAACTCTAATTAAGACCCCCTCCCGGAGTACCACATGTTAAACTGGGCAGTTTTAGGCCTACAACCCAAAATGATAAAACAATCAGGTTTGATAATTACTAGAGGTTATGAATAAATTTGTTGACGAAGTGATCCCCATATGTATTTTGTTTTATCTCATCTCCTTATCACTTGTCAATCTTCTGTCTACTGCATTATTCTACTGTTGTAATTAATGAATGCAGAAACCATTACTACATATATTAATGGACTTTCTGTACGACCACTTCCTATTGATACACATCCTTCATAGTCATCCTACCCCCGTTCACCATTCACTACTTTCAATTTCTATTTATGTTTTACCACCTCCACTCTTATTTATATCTCACTCACTCTACACTCTTTACCCACCATTCTTGATTCTTTTGTCAGCACTCCTTTTTCTGTTCATCTTCTTGGACTTATTACCTTGAGGGTACTCTTTGGCTCTTCATCACCAACTTTATCTCACTCCATCCACCCTTAGCCTTCCATATATAACATGGAGTTGCCCTGAATCTCCTAATCAATCCACCTAACTCTTGATACTACTCTTTTCCCAGTAGTGTTTCTACTAATCTCTCCATTAACACTCTCTTCATTATGAGAACTCTTTAGTCTTGCGAGCAAGACATGTTCCTCTGATCTATGGATCTTGTTGAACTGCCCAACCCATGTCAATATAGCATTTCTAACCCAAATATTCTACCTGTTTTATCTTTAAACCAGCCAAATCCAAGCTCTCACACCTCATTCAAAAACTAAATAACCACATCACTGAAATCTTGAAGCTATGAGATAATGCATGATTAATTGAAAACAATATGAATAAATAAATATTACATTTGACAGAGTAATCTAAAGGCTGAAGGGTTAAATGAGGATGATTTCATTGTGCAGAAAAATTTGGCTCGTGAAGGACTTTTCTGCAGCAGGATAAAAATTGAATTGACTGGTTTTCTTCTTATTTAACGACTCATCAGTGAGATTCTATATATTGATATGAGTTCATATATTATAATCCATGCTGTATTGTTGTTACTCTAGTAAATATTGTTGTGCTGTCGACTTTGTGCTGTTATGCAAATTACTGGATCTAGTATAATTTTGTTTTTTCATTTTTAGTAAGTAGCCATCATTATATATTTGGTGAGGCTATATCATGCTATAGATAGTAACTAAAAATTTAAATGAGGACTCTCAATTAACAAATTGACATATTCATTTAACTATCAAATTTAGTTGCTACTTTGTGGTTAAATATCAGATGTCTCTTAAATCTCAAGGAGGCTTTTTAAGGCCCACTGCTTACTTTGTTTTCTAGTATAAAGAGAATAAGGGATACATCTTCACTGGATATGATACCGATTTATGACAAGTTTCCGATAATCTTATTCCTAATCTTGAGAGTTATGTGAACTGAGGCAATGTAGAATAAAGTGTTCGCCCTTCTAGCTACTACACTTTTGTTACAGTAGCAAATGGAGCATAGAACCTGCCACAACTTGTAACTCACTTTCTTTGTCTCTTTTTCTCTTTCTAGAATGGTTCCTGCTCCTTAATTGGCAAGCTATGAAGCCAACACACCTGATGCACTTGCTTCTCTTTATTTGGCCTATATCTAATATCTCATCCTGCAACCTACATCTTAAATCTTTCCATCTCATAATTGAAATTCTCTGAAACTGTTTCTAATGTTCAAATTTATAATATCAATATCAACATTCTGAAGTTCAACTTAAACTTCAATAGCATCAACCTCCTCAACCTGAGAAGGCCTACTACCATCTGTCAGTTTTTTGAGCTAGGACTTAATTAGTAGTTCTCTCCACCCAAAATATGTTGATGGAAGGTCAGTGTTGAACAAAATACATAAATGTTGTTGAGTTTATTCATTTATGTTCATACCCAGTCATAATGGCTTAAATACTTTCTAGAGATATTTTTTGTTGCCAGTTCAGTTAATGTTATCTTTCCTTGTGATTTTTGTAGACTTTCACTTAATTTGTGAAATGCTTTTCCTATTTTTGACCAAAAATTTACATGTTTGTATGTGTGTATTCATCCACACACTGAAAGTACTTGTAAGAATTGGTGGTTGACTGATTTCATGGTGTTACATCTTCAGTTGAATTGCTTGGCTTGGCTGCCAATTGGTTGCAGATGATATTCTGAAATGTCTTACACAGCAAAATATCTAGCAAAATAATTAGAACCAGATGATTGCATTTCCTAACTTATGTTAAGGATTATTGGTCATATTTTTAGTTTAACCCTTTAGAATTCAAATTTTTCTGTCAAATGTAATACTTACTTATTCACAGTGGTTTGAATTAATCAGGCATTACCTTGTTGCTTTGAGATTTTGATGATGTGATTGCATATTTTTATAATAACATTGTAGTGTAGGTGTGAAAGGCTAGATCTAGCTGATTTGAACATAAAACAGGTTGAATATTTTGGCTGGATATGGCCAGTTTTAAATGCTAAAGGGTTAAAGAATAACAATATTAATAAATTACGTTTATCAATTTGTGTTGCAAGACACCTGATGTGAAACCGTGTGTTGAAATTGATATTGTTATATTTCGGAATGGTCATTGTTTTTTACTTTTTATTTTGTCAAATGAACACACGCACTATATATTCTTTCTTCACTCGTTTATTACAGCTCTTATTTTATTTTTGGTCTAATTCTCGTCCCAGAAATCTTTCATCACACATCTGTGACCTCTTTAGCAATACTCTGTGACCTCTTCAGCGATACTCTTCGTCCAGTTTTCAGGAAACTGGATGAAGAGTATAGCTGAAGAGGTCACAGATGTGTGACGAAAGATTTCCGGGACATGAATTAGACCAAAAACTGTAATAAACGAGTGAAGGAAGAATATATAGTGCATGTGTTCATTTGGCAAAATAAAAAGTAAAAATAATGACCATTCCGAAATATAACAATATCGGTTTCAACACACGGTTGCACATCAGGTGTCTTGCAACACAAATTGATAAACGTAAGTTGTATGTAGATATATCATTATCATCATCATCCTTTAACGTCCGTTTTCCATGCTGGCATGGGTTGGGCGGTTTGACTGGAGCCGGCAAGCCCGGGTGGGTTGCACCGGTTCTAGTCTGATTTGGCTTGGTTTCTACGGCTGGATGCCCTTCCTAACGCCAACCACATTACAGTGTGT
>JAOPUL010000839.1:49735828-49749825 GCA_027564515.1 Octopus rubescens | reverse complement strand
TACATACATACATACATACATACATACATACATACATACATACATACATACATACATACACACACACACACATACATGTATGCATGCATGTCAGTACTTCAGAGGGATGAAACTCATCAGCCTGGGAAGGCAGTTCATCTAAGAGAGAACAAACTCTGACTTCAAACCTTCACTGCTTTGTGGCCATTCCCAACCATTGAAAAGGTGCTGAGAGTAAATCCTGAGCTGAAGTCCCTAAGGCAGTCTAACATTGTTTTCGACATTTTTCTGATAAGTTCTGTGACAATACTGGTGTCAAGCTGTATTGGCTAATGCTGACACAGTCTCTTTCAAGTTTGATTTTTAATTGGTTAAATATCTTCTTACTTTTTTGTGATATGCTACCAAAATTTGTGTTGCAGTTGTCTCCACAAAATCCAAGAACTTTTTTCCATTAACTCTTGATTACCAATAATTGAGACAAAAGCATTAGTCAAGATCTCAGCCATTTCACCTAGAACAGGGTGTATATAAAACATTTTGACTTGTACACACTGACCAGAAATGTAGTTTAAAATAATGAAAAACATTGTTTTTAACATTTTAAGTTAGAAACATCCATTAAAATTACTACAAATTTTGTCAATGCTAGGTCTTTACCCAACTCAAATTTAACCATTGGTGCAATTACATTCAAAACAATGGCTTTACAATTTGTTTACACTAATGTTTCAAGACCAATTTCGACAAGCACTCAGATGTCCTGAATCTTAAGTCATGCAAAAAGGTATGAAAAGCTTCTTTGGCAGCAACAAGAAGCTCATATTTGATAATTTCTGACTTTTTGGGAAGATATTTAATCTTGACAAACTACCAAGAAAACTCATATTGTGCCATTGACATTGCAAATGGTTTTTAAAATTAAGTCTACCTTCATGCACTATAAAGAACTGTACAATACAGTGATCACACTTTAGCCTGTTCATATAAAGCTTATTCAGAAAAGGGTAATCCTTGAGTTCTTTCATAAATGTGCACACTCTTTTCAACATGGTAAAAATAAATCATTTTTTTTAATGAATTAGTGTTGAAGTGTAATAGAATTATCCATTGACATGTAAAACTGGAATGTAACTCCAGAACAAATTTAGTCATTAACAGAACAAAGAAATATTTAGTTGAAATCATGAAGTATGACACATCAAAATGTATATAAAGGATAAAGCTTCTTCTTGGGTCATACATACTCATAGAGCTGGTTTCTCGGAGTCTCTGGCATATATACTTCACCCTGGACAGGACACAAGTCTGTCACAGGAATACTCATTTTTACCAGCTAAGTGGACTGGGGCAATGTGAAATGAAGCGTTTCGCTCAACAACAAAACGCATCGCCCAGTCCTGGAATCGAAACCACAATCTTACAATCATGAGTCTAACACCCTAACCACTAAGCCATGTGCCTACACAAATTATCTATAAGGAAAGCAACAAAAAAGAATTCATAGTTATTCAGTCTAAGAGTCCATGTTTACAACATGTATATGTACATACAAAAAACAAAATGCAAATATTCACAGGAAAGTAGGTGTATGGGAATTCTTTTGTTTTATGAATGGCAAGTGTCAAACTTGTGCAGGCTGATTTCCTGACGTCATTCTTGGCATTTTACAAAAAATAAACATTAAAAAATTGTAAAAATTACAAAAAAATGGATGTCTGGATATGTGTGTGTCTGCAGACATACACACATATACATCCTTTTTTTTTTGTATTTTTTATGATTTTCGATATGTTTATTTTCCTTAAACTGTTGAGAATGACATCATGTGTCAGCAAATCAGCCAGTACAAGTTTGACACCACATTTAAAACAAAAGAATGCTGATGTATGTTCCCATGTGAGTGTGAAAGAAAAGAACTGAGTTTGGTTGTTAAAAGCCCAACAGTTCTGTGTGGCTCCTTGATTGAGACAGTAAAAGAGAAAAAAGAGAAAAATGCAATGAAAAGTTTCTAAATTAAAGGAAAAAAAACTAATCAAAGATAATGAAATTGTTCTATGAACTCACAGTGAGCTGAGAAGGTGATTTCATGGACAATTAGTCATATATTGGCAGAACATTATCCCTTGATAATGGTTGAGGGTTCGTTGGAAGTGTATTGATAAGGTAATTCCGAAAATTTATGGAACTCAAAAATTTCTTAAAAATCTGGGGGTCATCATCATCATCATCATCATCATCATCATCATCATCATCATCACCATTTAGCATCCATTTTTCCATGCTGGCATGGGTTAGATGGTTTGACTGGAGACTGGCAAGCCAGAGAGCTGCACCAGACTCTAATCCATTTTTGGCTTGGTTTCTATGGCTGGATGCCCTTCCTAACACCAACCACTCCAGAGTGTACCAGGTGCCTTTAATATGTCACTGGCATGGGAGTATTTTATACTGATTAAAATACCCAGTGACCAAAATACATTGATTAAAATATGAAGTGGCCAATATACATTGGTTCAAGTGCTGAGGGCCAGAATGCATTGAGGTACCTAGCAGCCAGAGTATATTACGGTACTTTCACCTGAATATTAGGTTATCAATTAACCAGAATAGATTAACATACCTGATGGCTAGAATACATTGATTAAGGTACCTCTTCACCAAAATAAATTTATTAAAGTACCTGCTGTTGTTGTTGAAGAAGCTCCATTTCAAAATCTAGCCCAGAGATATTCTCATCCAATAAAACGCTTTTGACCAACAATTTTGTAAAACAGATCCAGTTTTACTATATGAACTTTCCATTTCTTTCCTGATATATTCCAGAAATCAGGCGGTAAGCTTTCCAACAGATTGGATGAAAATGCTGATGATACACCTGTCAAAAAGAAGAGGACAGTGGCACCCAAGGTAGAAAAAAAAGGAGTGATGGAGAGATTCAAACCTTCTGATACCTCTAATGTAAAAATGGTGAGTCAAAACATTAATTGCAATAATTTCCATCATATCAACTAACCTCATTTTTCACTACTAACGACATCAGCAATATTTTATCATCATCATCTCAGTCATCTTCAGGAGTTTTACATCCATTTTTTTCCTCGTGTTGTTTAAGTTAGTTGGCTCTGTAGTATTACACCTCACTGCTTTTGTTTTTTTTAAACTCATTTTGCAGTTTTCAGCTCATAATTATACCACTCTCTCTATTATCACCATTGTCGTCGTCATCAACCTGCAGTCTAATTTTTCTTGGGTTTTGTCTAATTCTCCCATAATCTTTCTTGGTTTACCTTACTCCCAGCTGCCCTCAGTAACTTGTTTTAGTTCCACTAGTCATATCCATCCACCTCATTATTTTCGCTTTACTTCTACCCAAGCTAGCAACAGTTAGTCATACTTCTCTCAGATTGTACTTAACTATTTTGTTTCCTTTCCTGGGCTACCTCTACTTCTAGCTTCCCAATTATCTTCATGGAAACTAGTCTATAGCTATCCCCAGTTACCACCACCATACTTTATGGAAATTACATTGAAACTCTGCCTCCAGTTACCATCAGCTCCCAGTCACCCCACTTCATAGTATCTTCCATCTATCACTGCTTCCAGCTCTATATCATTTCCTTTCATAGCATTTTTCATCTATAATCACCCCTAGCTTCCCTTGACACTATCAACCCCTAGCCATGTACTTTCATGCTGTCCTTAATCTAGGTAGAGGTAAAATGGTCAACAAATGTAATACAGTGGACTACCAACTTGTAGTTTATGAGTGCAAATCTGCAACAAGTATCTGTTGAGTATTTAGATGGAACACAATATTCTGCATTGCCTTGGTTCACTTAGCTGTGAGGAATAGGCACCAGATCATCTGGGTATGTTACTTGCGATAGACTGACATTCCATTCAAGAAAGATATTTACTTTTTATCTGTTTCATGCCATGAAACCAGAGTTTAGAAAACATTTGATTTGATAATTGTTTTGATTTTTAGTCTGTTAGTTTTCAGCTACCCTCAACCACCACTCATACCCTTTCATGGTACTCTCAGTCCACCTTTACTACCTTGATCTAGCTTAATTACCAATTAACACAAATTACTTTACAACATCCTTATCTACCATTTTCCATCAGATGCCATAAACACCTTATTCTATGATATCCTTCATCCATTTCTGTCCCTACTTATTACCAGCCACCAAGTACCTCACAATCCATCATCAATTAATCCTATATTTCTTTTGTTGACAGGTACACAACATCTTTGATGAAAAGGACATCTGTGTGGTGAATGGTCCAAAGCATCATGGCAAGACTGAACTAGAAAAACTTGTAGTGCAGTACGGTGGACAAATTGTACAGAACCCAGGTAAGGTGGTCACTTCTAAAGCTGTAGTGTAGTACAGATTAATATAGTATTGTATGTTATTGTTTAACCCCAGGTCAGTGCTGACTGAGCAGACCTATGATCAAAGGCATACCGGCCATGACCATCCCATCTCTTATTCTCAGTATTGATGATGATTGCATATCTGAAAAAGATGGTAAGTTAGCATGCAATTAGAGATTTGCATGTTATTCCAAGCAGACTGATCGACCATGTATAGGTTCCCATAGTTTGGTGTAGAGTAGTAGGGTGTGCACACTGTGGAGACCAGGCAACATAGTGACATCTATAGCTATAGTGTAGTATGGTCTATATACTGCACAGGACCCAAGAGATGTAGTCACCTCTATGACTATAGTATACATGTAGTGTGGTGTAGCTGGTATAGAATCCAGGTAATATATAGTCTTTGTATAGGTCAGTAGTAATGTAATTACTTTTGCAAATATAATGTAGTATGGTATGTAGACAACACAGAACCCAAGTAATGTAGTCACTTTTATAGTTATAGCATGGCACAGTTATAGCTGTTAGGATTCGATGTTGTTGATGAAATATGAACATCTGACTGACTGTTTGTATTTATAACGACATTTTATTCACAGCTACTTTGTACATAGCTGAGGTGCCGCTTGAACTATAAAGAACAGCGAAGAAAAGCAGTATAATGAATAAAGTTCTTGTTGGCAAAACATTTCTCTCCGTGCTGATTGGTATTAAACTGGTTGCATCAGTTGTTGAGTTGGTGGCTTCATCATCGATGATCGCTTGCTGAGTAGGTGGCTTTGCCATCGCCACACCACTGGTGGGTCACTGCAACAACTATGCTAGTTGCCAAATCCTCTCCTCTCTAGTCTTAGTGGGAAAATCTTCCCTTAAATAACCAATGTTTGGAAGTCTATTTCTTCAAGGGGTGGAGATGCTCACACAACACCTAATGGACTGGACCATCATGTGACAATCCCAAATGGATAGCTAAAGTCAAAGAGCGAATTTGTGGTAGCTAAAGGTAAAGAGCGAACAATACACAGTATTAAAGCATGTCTTGTGATCTTAATATAACTCTATTGAAAGTTCCATTTCCTTATAACAGGAGTATGTCAACTTATTCCTCTCCAGGCTATTGATTGGATGGAAATTGCTAATATGAGGAGCAAATGAATTGAACTATCTCAACTAGACTTCAGTTTGTAATGATCATAATCACTTCTTCAGTGCCAGTGTACTTTAGTATAACATTTTGTACATTGTGGTGGGAAAAGCTTAGAGAATCTAAGTAAAATAGCCATACAGAGAGAGGGAGAGAAAGAGATTCAGTGAAATACACAAAACAGTAAAACAAAGAGATATGATTGTGTAGAATTTAAGCCATGGCACCTTTACAGCTGTGCAGTTTGATAAACTAAATTTACAAAGTTCAATAGTCATCCCCTCCACAACTATTTTGAAATATATTGTAGTATATTAATATAATACAATATAGCAAAGTACATTTTCTACAGGGTAATGCAGTAGTTTCTATAGTGAAAGACATACAGTACTATATCATCATCATTTGAACGTCTGTTTTCCATGCTGGCATGGGTTAGACGGTTTGACTGGAAACTGGCAAGCTGCACCACACTCCAGTCTATTTTTTTGGCTTGGTTTCTACAGCTGGATGTCCTTCCTAACACCAACCACTCCAGAGAGTGTACCACCGGCACATACATACATATATACGACGGGCTTCTCAGTTTCCCTCTACCAAATCCACTCACAAGGCTTTGGTCGGCCCGAGGCTATAGTAGACACTTGCCCAAGGTGCCACGCAGTGGAACTGAACCCGGAACCATGGGATTGGGAAGCAAGCGCTTCTTACCACACAGCCACGCCTGCGCCTATAGCAACATAATTAACTATATGAGCCTGACAGATAGTAAAAAAGGAATTCCAATTTGTGGCAAGGAAAAGTAGACAAAAGAAATAGCTGAAACATTTTTGATGATATAGTTTTGGATGTTTTAATCTGTTTAATTTAATGTTCGTTTAATCCCGTCATTTAGCTTAGATCTTCATCAGCAGATAGAAGAATTACAGAGCAGTCTTATTCGCAACAACCAGCACATCCATCACAAAGAAGAAGAACACATACTCAGTAAACAAGCTTCTGAATATGAAGTTTTTAAACTGAAAGAGGAAATATTCAGGCTTAGAGATCGTTATGACAGGTAAGGTGCATGCACATCAGCAGAAATGTTTTGTCTTTCTTTTTGATATTATTATTGTTGTATAACCCTGAGTCAACTTTGGTTGAGTAGAGAACATAATTGACTTGATTTGATAATCTGAAACTTGGTTTGGGAGGAAAATGAAGTGATAAGAAAAGAGAGACAGACAAAAGCTAACATGGTAATTACAAATGATTTGTTTAAGCAATATGATTAAAGAACTTTCCATTAAATTACAGTCAAGTTTGAATCTTGCCAGGCTCTTTGGCTTTATTTATTGAATGTGTTCTGCATCAATGAGAATAGATAACACGTAATATACTGGAACGAAAAAAAAAAAAATGACCATATTTGCAGTGTTGAAGTTTGGGATTAAAGCTAATGTACAGGCATGGAAGAAGTGTATGTATATGTAGTCTATGGCTTGAGTGCTTCACTTAATATGAAATTAGTTCAAATTTGAAAATGCCTTTCTTTAGCAGAATGCCATCACTGTTCTTAAGTCTTAATTAAATATTAAAAAAAAAATTTCACAATAATTTCAGATTATTAGAAAGTCACAAGCGCCTTCAGAAACAAAACCATAGTTTAGAAGATAAACTCCTGAATGTTGTGAGTATTGTTTGTCTTTTTAAAAATTTTTTTATTGAATATTGAAAAGGGAGAATGTTTATCCTTTAAATTTATACTTGGGGAAAACCTGTCCTTGTCTTAATGATTTTTTATGATTCCACTTTTAAATATGGTTATGGAACTGTAAACATCATTGTTGACATTCAAGACTATATATTGAACAAAATTTATTTTTTGTCTTTCAATTCTGTTGCTATAGTTGTGTTTTACTCCTTGGAACTTGCTGACTGCCTCAGTCGAGCTTAAATAATCCATCCAGTTTCTCTGCCCACTATTCCTGGGAGAAAAGTCCTTTATAGGGTCCTATCAGAAGCAACCATCATTACACTTTCCAGCTGGATTCCGAAGCATGAGCAACTGAGACTATGGATATTATCCAACTATCTCATTTTTGGTCTACACCTAAATCTCCTGCTGATTGGCTAAGCTTGAAGAATCCATCTCCAAGTTCTATCCTGCAACATTCTAATCACATGTCTATAGTACTAGAGCTGTGACCTCTCATTATGGAGACTTGATCTTTGAGCTATGCACCCTGTCAAGTAATGTTATTCTGGAGGTCCTTTGGAGGAATGCCATTTCAGTTTCTTGTATTTGGGATTGTACTCTTTCGGTCATTGCCCAACATTCATGACCATAGATGAACTCACTTATGGAGCTTAACCCTTTCGCATTCAGATTATTCTGTCAAATGTAATACTTTTTTTAATTCACATTGTTATTAATTAATCATGCATTATCTCATGGCTTTGAAAATACTGTAGCCAACTCTGGTCTCCATATAGAGCTGGGAAAATTCAAGCAATAGAATATCTACAGCAATCATTCCTCAACAAAATCATGACTGTCCGCGGACTCTCATACTGGGAACAACTGAAGAAAGTCAAACTTTACTCCCTTGAGCACAGACGTGAACACTATGCAGCAATTTACACTTGGTGTATCCTTGAGGGACAAGTCCCGAATCTCTCAAATCCGATCACATTTCAAAGAAATGCACGAAGAGGGTGACTTTGCAATATACCCGCTGTTTCAAACCACACTCCAGCTGCTATTCAGAACTCCTGAAGAAACTCTTTTGCCATAAGAGAGCCGAAAATGTTCAACTCCCTCCCAATAAGTCTTAGAAACATGACCTCTTGCCATACAGACATCTTCAAACAGGCTCTCGACTGATACCTGGTGGGCCTCCCAGACCAGCTTCTCATCCCTGGTCCCACCCAATACCGAAAGATTGAAGACTGGGCCACATACATAGTTCGTGAAGATCCTTCTCACCAAGCTGCTATGGGTAGGAATGGGGTGGATTCTACGAATTGACCCAAGTTCATCTGAGCTCAAACACTGAATACAAGATACAAGAAGAGCTGAAACAGCAGGTAAAATGCTTGGTGATCTGTCCATCCTAAAAATTATAATAAAGATATACAGTGACAATGGTGGAGGGGGGGGGTTAAATTCTAACTTAATTTACATGTAAACAAATACTATCATATATGTAGATAAACATTAGAATGTTTCATACCATGATATTCACACACACATATATTACATACATACATTATTGCTATTTTATATTATGACACTGAGCAAAAGGCAAAGATTTTCCTGCCTTTAATGGACAACATTTAATATATTCCATAGCTGAACTTACAGCTTGTTATTTAATATCAAATATGTATATATATAGTGAGGTTGAAAAGTATAGGAAAATTGTGCCTGTTTCACATTAAAATATTAGCCAGTTACTGATTTATACATTAAATTTTATGCATCAAATAAAACATTTTTATAATTAATTGACAATCATTTTTTTATATTTAATAATTTATATATGAAGTTTTAGTCTGTAGGCAGTGTCTACTGAGAGGGTAGATGTCTATGGTATACTATTACTTGGTTTTGTGAACAACAGTATCATTAAATGTTTGACCTCACAGAGTGGTCCTACAGGCCAATCAATGTTTCACTGTCTTATCAAAGGTGAAGAAGATACAAAATGTTTGTGAATTCAAATTTTGAAAACTTGCATTCTGCCTGCAGAGACACTTCTGGAAATTATAATTGGAACTTTGTTCTATATACTAAAAGCAAAGCACAGAAAGATTCAGTTTATTGTGTAGACTGAGTTCTGTTGGCTTAGGATGTTAGTTGATGCATTTTTAGTGAGGTGGTCGTTCAGTTGAATGTATGCAATATGGTTTAAGCCTTGGTAATATAATTTCTTGTGTTAGAATGAATAACATAAGAAATACGAAGATAGGTTCAAGTTGTCTGCACTGCAATATTTATTTAGACACTAAAGATAAATGCAGCAACTGGTATAAATTGGTCAGGTAAATATATTGGTTTGAAGGTGCTTTTTGGTTGAAGATAACGTCAAATATTTCTGTTACAAACTGGAATTAAACTGCTCTCATGTTGAAGAGCCAAAACTTGCTCGTAGCCAACTCACCTCACTAAAGAATTAGGGGGAAAATTGTCCCTTAAATAGCCGATGTTGGGACGCTCGGCTAGTCTATCATATTAGGGGGTAGACAACCCACATAAGGCTAGATGGACTGGACCATCACGTGATAAGCCAATATGGGTACCTAAAAGTAAAGAGGCAACATGTGGATACCTAAAGGTAAAGAGCGAACATGTTTCCATTACAACTACCCTCTGACCAGAGAAATGATCATCAGGGAAAGAAGCGAAAACAAACACTAGCAAAGAAAAAACACAACAAATGGTAAGAACAAAAATGTACATGGTCACAATAAGAGTCTTTAGAATATATAAGTCTGTGATAAACAATGTGTATGTAAGTTATAAGGCAAAAATTGCAACAACAAAAATCAGTCAGTGTGCATTGCCTAGAGCAGTTCAAGATATAAATCTTTAGAAAGGTCTAAAGAAAATGTGAAAAGTTCATGATCTGCAGATAGTTCAAGCAATGCTGAAAGTGAAGACAGTTGGTGCAAGGCACTGTCATAGAACATATAGGAAAACAATAAATCTTCTAAAGAAGTTAAGCTGAGAAAAGTCTCAAAACTTCATGAGTAGAAAGAATTGAAATATGACAAAAGATGATCTGTAAAGTAAAATACAGAGTTTTAGCACTGAAGGTCAGCAATGAATTGCTGTACTGGAAACTGTACCAAGATTTAAGCCAGTATGTAAAGTTGGACTTGCACTGGTAAGTTGGAAACACTGGTAAGCAATACACTGATAAAAAAAGGATGTTGAAATGAACTGGTTGCTGTATCTGTGGCGAAAAAGGATGCATTGACAGTGAAGAAAAAATATGCTGTAAATCCAAAATGGCAATGGATGAGCGTTCATCAAGTTAAAAAATGGCGAAGGTGGCAGAGCGATAGCCATGACAGGATGTTGAGTTTAAACGTAGATACGAAGTTGCAGAACCATAGAGAAACGTTGACTCAAGACACAGGTCATGATGAGAGAAAAAAGGCTGCAAAACGCCAAATCCAAGCCAGAGATTTTAACTTTTTGTAATCTCTGACAAACGGAGCTCAAGGAAAGTGATGAAGAATGCGGAATGAAAAAGATGCAGTGCAGTTGAAAATAATTCAAGTTTCCTCATTCTCCAGCTGTGAGAAACAGGAAAATGACTTTCCATTGTAAGCAAAAGAATGGTGAAATTGCAACTTAATACAAACAGCAGATAAAAAAAACTTGGCATGAGAGTGGATCATTTTGAAGAAATGCTGCACAAAAGAAAGCAGTTAGCTACTATTTCTAGTAAGTAGACGTTTGTTGTACAGGCACAAAAAAGTCAGCAGTTGGGGTAAGAGATAACTTGTCAGAACTGTCGAAAACCATGGAAGGAACTGGAGGATAGCCATATTATAGTCATTACAAGAAATGAATTGCATAGAAGGAAAAATTGGCAGGTACTTAATTCAGCAAATCCGAGTAGCAGATTTGACTGCCATTTCTAGCAAAAGGCAATGACAATGACATTATCTCAAAATGGGCAGTAGTTGTAGTGGGAGGTAAAAAACGTCTTGCAGTCCTCAGGTTGGAAAATGAAAAAACAGCTGGATATAGGTTTGAGAAGAATTTTTGTGACCAGAATTTTTTTTACATGTAAGATGATAATGTTAAAACACGGAGACCAAAAGTAATTTACAGATGTGACTAGTATTTGCTATTGTAGTAGCATTACACTAGATTAATAAATGGCATGATTTGGCAGCTGGATGAATATTATTTTAGCCAAAAGTTCCAAGGCTGCGTTGTACATATCACGTCAGGGGTGTCACCAGTTTTAGCAAGGTGGTTGTTCGGTTGAATGTATGCAATGAGGCTTAAGCCTTGGGAATATAATTTCTTCTGTCAGAATGAATAACATAAGAAATACGAAGATAGGTTGAAGTTGACTGCACTGCAATATTTAGATCGGTTTGAAGGTGCTTTTTGGTTAAAGATAACGTTGGAAAAACGCAAAGCATAATGTCAAAGATTTCTATTACAAATCTCTCCTTGTTGAAACTGCAAACTGGAATTAAACTGCTCTCATGTTGAAGATCCAAAACTTGCTCGTAACCAACTCACTTCACTAAAGAATTAGGGGGAAAAATCATCTCTTAAATAGCTGATGCTGGGGTGCTTGGCTAGTCTATCATATTAGGTGGTGGACAACCTGAGTAAGGCTAGATGGACTGGACCATCACGTGATAAGCCAATATGAGTATCTAAAATAAAGAGGCAACATGTGGATACCTAAAGGTAAAGAGCAAACATGCTTCCGCTACACATTCATCTAGAGAGACAGGGTACTGTGAAGGTTTATGTCCTACAAATTTGATCTGTCTCATATAATGATCTCTGTATTGCAGGATCCATTCAGTAAGCATGTGGTATTGTCTCTTCATCAACAACAAACCTCCTTAGATGCAATGAGTTTATGTTTATGTGTTAATATTTCATGCTAATATTTACAGCTGAAAGGGTGCCCCTACTGAACAATTTCCTATAACAATGGCTAATACAGAAGTACTTATCTATTAACCTTAAGGCAGCATTATCTTATTAGACATAATTAAGAAAGGAATATGTGAACCAAATAATATTATCCTTGAATTCACTTGCTTCAAGGTTTATAGTAAAGGCTGCTCTATTAAAGATCTTTTTACTTGAGGGCAGAAGTCAAAAACCTTTTACTGAGATTATTCAGTAAGGTTTTTAAAATCGAATAGTATTTATGTAAGCTTATAGATTCATAGCATCTCCCTTTCAAAAGAAAGTGGGATTGTATAAATCTATAAATTTAAATAAATACAGGCTCCTTCAAGTAAGGACATTGAGAAACTAGAAAAAGAAACTGTAAAAGAGAAATCTATGGACTACAATATCAGCTGGAAACTTCTTGAAAAGTATAGATTGGACTTATGTTGAGAAAAAATAAAACTCATCTCAATAAACTCAATTCATCAATATATTTGAATACCAAATCAGAAGTATTGAATGCTGATAAATTGTTTTGTTTTGTGAAAATGAACATATCCACTCTAAATGAGACAGTATTTCTCCAGATTCCAATAATGAGAACTGAGACAGAACATCCACTTAGTTTTCAGAGAAAAAATTGATGTCTTCCTTTCTTTTGATTCTCTATTTTTTTCTTTCATTTTATTTTCTCTTCTTGTCCTTCAGAACTGAGATTCTATTTTTCAATTGTTCTTCATTTGTACTTCTAAAATTTATTCTTCATTAAATTTATTTCTAGTTAACAGATAAACTCTCCTAAAGTTACCCCACTTGATATTTTAAGCACAAGTGATCTTCACTGCACCACATTTAAGGTTAAAATAAGAATATTAATGAGCTTTTTTTCCTAGAATGTTCATAACACAAGCAGAAGTACTACTTTGTGCCCCAAATAAACCACTCATTCAGTGAAGTAAGTGAACAAATCTACACAGTTTAATGAAAATAAATTCAACTTTGGTTATGTAGTTTTGAGACTTTGAAATTAGAAGTAACATGTAGTGACTCATTCTTATAACAGCAAGTATATATTTGCCCCGTTTTATGTTCATTTTTCCTTGCTAGCATGGATTGAGCTAGTATGGCGGTATTGTTTACAATTGGGTGCTCTTCCTGTTGCTAGTCCTTATCTGTTTTTCAAGGGCCTTTTTTTTATTTTTATTCCACATTTCAAAAGCACAGGATGTAAACATTCACAGATATACACATATTTACATGAATAAACATATTCACACACACATACACAATATATATATATATATACATACAAGTAGTTATTTGGGTTTTAGGTATGTACCTAGTAGCTTGCCAGGGAAGTTCCTTCACTGTCTATGGCTACCTGACATCATCCACGCTGCTTATACAATTGAGACTGAATCTACTTCAGGAATTCTTCAGTGGTCATATAAGAGTCTTTATTTATTATGACAATTGTTTCCACCCATCATGCATTGATTCCTCACTGGTGGGATGCTGTACAACTGGTTGCTGCGCATCCCTTGGTGCAGATGTCTCTTCAGGTGATTTTACAAATCTTATTCAATGAGACACCCTTTGTAAAATCACCTGAAGAGATACATCTGCACCGAGAGATACGCAACAACCAGTTGTACAGCATCCCACCAGTGAAGAATCAATGCATGATGGATTGAAACGATTGTTATGATAGATAAAGTTTCTTATACTCCATCTTCCGTCTCATTCACTTATTGTTTTTATATATATATATATATATATATATACTTTATTAAAGCTGTAAAAATATCATCACAAAACTGTTACTCAGAGTTTCA
>JAOPUL010000839.1:49604165-49616760 GCA_027564515.1 Octopus rubescens | reverse complement strand
CTCAACTGGTACTTATTTTATCGACTCTGGAAGGATAAAAGGCAAAACTGACCTTGATGATGCCATGTGAATTCAGAATGTAAAGAACTAGAAGAAATGTCTCAAAGAATTTTGTTTGTTGTGCTAATGATTGTCAGTCAGTTCATCACCTTCATTTGTCTAAATATAGTGAGACTAGACCACCCGTGACCCGTTGGGTCATGTTCACTTACACACACCCACACAAATATATATACATGTCTAACTTAAGTACTGTTGCACACACGAACATATACACAAATATATATATGTATTTAACTGCAGGGTTATATTACTTTTGGGGTATTTTCCCCCGTTATGCACTGTTTTGGCTATTTATGAAGGTACCCCCAAAACCCCCAAATCTCAGGAACCCAGGGTTCGATTTACACGAAATTTGTTTTTCCATTTCAGAGGCAACTTGCTTTGAAAGTATTTACCCATTATGTGCCCTTTTGGCTGTATTACATAACAGACAAGCAAGCACGCAAGATCAGAATTTTAGTAGTATATAGATAGATGTAGAGAGCCATATTTGTGGTGGCCACCACCAGAACAGTCATGTAAGCAGATACATGAACTTGACACAATTGTTACACTTCTCTCTATAAAATCTATCACTGTAGAATTGAATGAAAACTGAGGTCCAAAGCATAGAATGCTTCAAGTGCTATTACAATAGGCTTCTAAATCTTTAATTGGTCATTTGTAGACTTTATGTATAATACTCAAATGGAGCTGATCAAGGCTACTCATTATTATCGTTTATTTTCCTGCTCTCATGGGTGAGACAGAATTTGTCGAGGCAGATTTTCTATGACCAGATACTCTTCATGTCGCCAACCCTCACTGTTTCCAAGTAAGGTAATATTCCCCTATGGCCAGACATGTTTCACCAAAGATTGGATGAAGGACACTGCTTGTATGACAGGAACACTCGTTTACAACAATCACACGATGTCATGACAAGGAGACACTAACTCTCTCTCTCATACACACACATACATGGCACCCACATCAGTGGCAGGCCGTAAAAAGTGAGAGTAAATCGTCTCTTCTGTCCATAGACTGGGGTGGCAAGTACTAGCAACCCTTTAGCCTCTCGTGCCAAGGATACGGTGAAAATGTCTGCAGCAGGACATTGGGTAACTGACAAGGTGGAGTAGTCCTAGACCAATGGTTTGAAGGTTATTGCAGCCAAGTGGAAAATTTGTACCATCAGACAACGGTTGGGTTTCAACTAGCAAGTGGGCTGCTACTGCGGGGACAGCCTCATCGTTGATCAAGCTCATTGCACTCTTGTACACTACTTTGTACTTGGTGTGGAAACACAGAGAGGCAAACTGGTGGGGGATGATGCCAACTGCTTTATTCCCCATTCAAAGGCATTTTGTCCCTGAACAGAACAGTCAACATTAACCTATGGCAGATAGCCGACAATGACGATATACACACTTATATATATACACACACACACACTAGGAGCTTCTTTTTGTTTCCACCTACCAGATCCACTCATAATGCTTTGGTTTGCTTGGGGCTATAGCAGAAGACATTTGCCCAAGGTGCCATGCAATGGGACTGAACCTGAAACCATATGGTTGGGAAGCAAACTTCTTAACCACACAGCCACAGAGTTAATAATATTTTGGTGAAGTTTAAGAGAAAAAGTGATATCAACATAGATAATGCAGAAAAAACAAAGAAAGAAGAATTTTGTTAGCTTCCGCCATCAACTGAATTACTGTAGAAATACAGGATAAGAAATACCAAGATACCTTTGGTGCTTTATCAGCTTTAAATTGTCTCACTTTACTCCCCTGTTCTGTAATCTTTTGATTTATTTCAGCTATGGCTGGATCAGTGATAGTAGCAGCAGGAGTAGCAGGTTTGTCTTTACCACCATTTACAGGTAATACTTCAGCTTTCCAATCAGTTCCAGTCACAGTTTTATATTCAGCTTTCAAAGATAATAATATATTTACTTGAGCAGTTATTTCTTCCTGAAAGGCAAAAAAGAAGAATGAGAAATGACTTCTTTTAGCAGCAAAATGAACAAAGAAGTCCTATAACAGTTTATTGACATTCTTTTTATTTTGTGAAGTTTAGGAATTAATAAGGCCACAGATCAACCCTATCGCACAGTGTTCCTGGTATAGCAGGAATAGCCCACATGTAATCTCTACAGGATTCCCATTAAAGCAGTAATGAACAACACACAGAAAAAGAAGATAAAATACTAAAAATAGACAACCAATCATATTGCAGCTTTGTAGTCATGTGTGTTCATGACTCATTGTTAATGGTATTCCCCATAGCTGTTGTTTATTTTCATTTTTAGTCACAAAAACCAGATTTTTGTGATGAAATGAGCGTGTGATGAACCAATCAAGGCTTAGACTCTTTACAGTTGACGATACTATTGATGATATTTATCCTTTGGACGAAGAGTTTACCCATACGCAGTCAATGAAACTGGTGTAAGTGATGAAGAAAGTAGTGCTTTTGGTGAACAAATTCAGTAGTTGAGGGATAGGTCTATTATTGTTATTCTCCTGAATTGTTTTGGTGATTCTGTCCTTTAGTTTGCCTGCAATTGTTACTATTGAGCTGTGTATGCAACTATTTATTTTTTGCTCAGGAGCTTAGATGGAGAGTAAAATCAGAGACAGGGGCCTAAACCTGAGAAGGTTAACTCAAAATTCTATAGTATTAGGTAAAAGACATATTTTTCCTGTTACTATCACAGGTAACTTTTGATCAAACACGTTTTGATACACCATGCTAGTTGACCTCACTTAAAGCACAGTACCTATCCTTCTCTTTTGTTAAATAAACTGAGTTAAGTCATGTTCTCCAAAAAATACAATGGAAGACTTTCTGTTGATTTTATTTAAATCTCAAGAGTATCAACTTCACTTTTTCCAAGATTGCATATAACAGTTGATTTATGTAGATAAACTTTAATTTACTTCAGAAGACAGTCACTCACAGACACCCCAACAGACCGAGGGCAGATAAGGCCCTTTAGCTGTTCATCAAAGAGACGGTAACTCCATAGAAATCCTGCATCCTGATAATTATTGGGCTTGTGGCACTTGTTGCACAAGACCAATACAGGTTCAAAGGACAAGCGTGGGACTGGCTCTGCACAAACCGTGCCCTGCTGTCTTTTGGGGGTAATTAACTGAGCATAAAAAAAAAAAAGGCTAACTTCTACAGAAAATCCGGAGGGTGTGTGTGTGTGTGTGTGTGTGTGTGTGTGTGCATGTCCTTGGTCATTAGATCAAAATTTAATGTAGAAATTATATCACTCAAAAGAAAAACAAATTTAGTATATAGCACTCCATAATTTAAGCAGGGGGACATTAAAAAGCAAATAATATATTTTGCTATTTCAAAGCCCAGCTATTTCCATGCAAAAGAATTGTCGACAGAATTTATAGAAAACACTTACTGACAGCTTAATAATATAAAATAAATAAAATATTGTTTAACCCTTTAGCATTTTAACCATCCATATCCAGCTCAAATATTCTACCTGTTTTATGTCCAAACTGGCCAGATCTGACCTCTCACACCTCCCCTACAATGTCATTCTAAAAATTTACAATCACATCATTGAAATCTTGAAATTATGAGATGGTGATGTATGATTAATTCAAAACAATCATTATCATCATCATCATCATCATCATTTAATGTCCGTTTTCAATGCTGGCATGGGTTGGACGGTTTGACTGTAGCTGGTAAAGCCAGGGGCCACACCAGGCTCCATTGTCTGTCCTGGCATGGTTCCTATGGCTGGATGCCCTTCGTAATGCCAACCACTCCACAGAATGTACTGGGTGCTTTTATATGTGAATAAATAAACCTTACATTTGACAGAGTAATGTGAATGCTAAAGGGTTAAGTTTCATTTACTTTCAAACTTCAGCAAAAGATAACTTGGAATCATAAACCACAAACCTTTGGTGCTTTACTAGTCTTCAACTGGCGAATTTTATTTCCTTGATCTTGGATACGTTTATTTAAGTCTGATGCATTTTGATTAGAGACCGGATTAGATAATGGTTGTGCAGCATCACCTTTTCCTTCAAAGGATTTTATACATCCTGGTTTCCAATCAAACCCACTCACAGCCTTAAACTGACTCTTGCAATCTAAGAGAATCTTCACAGCTGCATCAATTTCAGACTGGAAATAGTTAAATAAAAAAATGAAATTAATTATATTAATTACAAATTAATTATATGCTGGTGCCGCAGACAGTGGTAGGAACCAGTAGGGCTTTACAAACTATGCACATAGATGCAGTAAAGTGAGAGTCAACAACAATTTCAATGACGAATTTAGTGTCAAGCACACTTGCAAGTTCAAAGGCTTAAATTAGTTCAATTAAACTTTGTTTTATGTTGTTGCTAATATATTAAAAGCCATTTACCAAGGTCAACCACTTACTGCCAAACACCAGGAATGTAAGTAAGAATAGTTGCCAACTCAGTTAATATCTATGTAAATCTCTTTTGATAATAAACTTATAATAATCTTTTCTGTACTGGGCACAAAGGCCTGAAATTTTTGAGGACAGGGACAGTTGATTCAATCGACCCCAGTACTCAACTGGTACTTATTTTATTGATCCCGAAAGGATGAAAGGCAAAGTCGACCCTGGCGGCACTTGAACGCAGAACGTAAAATCGGAAGAATTGCCGCTAAGCATTTCTCCCGGCGCGGTAATGACTCTGCCAGCTCGCCACCTAAATAAACTTATAAAAATGCCTTAAAATATCATCATCATCATTTAATATACATTTTTCCATGTTTGCATGGGTCAGACAGAATTTGTTGAGGCAGATTTTATATGGTTGGATGCCCTTCCTGTCACCAACATTCTCTCGTTCCCAAGCAAGATAATGTTTCTCCATGGCCAGGCATGTTTTTCAGGGAAGACTGGAAATAAACATCACTTGTATGATGGTGATGCTCATTTACAATGCTAAATGATGATGATGATGATGATATATATATATATATACAGCAGGCTTCTTTCAGTTACCGTCTATCAAACCAACTCACAAGGCTTTGGTCAGCCTGGGGTTATAGTAGAAGACACTTGTCTAAAGTGATGTGGGGTGGATTGAACACTGGACTATACAGTTCAACTTTGGTTGAACTGAAACTATAGTAGAAAGCATTTGCCCAAAATGCCACATAGTGGAATTGAACCTGGTTGATAAACTGACTTTGGTGAGACTTGAACTCAAAGTGCAGAGATCCAGAACTGATACTACAGGGCATTCTCTCCAATGCTCTAATCATCATCATCATCATTTAACATCTGCTTTCAAAGTTGGCATGGATTGGATGGGTTGACAGGAGCTGGCAAGCCACAGGGCTGCACCAGGCTCCTAGGTTATCTGTTTTTGCATTGTTTCTATGGCTGGATGCCCTTCCAAATGCCAACCACTTTACAGAATGTACTGGGTGCTTTTTACATGGCACTACGCTCTAATGACTGTCAAATCACCACTACCCTTTCTAAAATATAAACTGGTTTTGTCAAAGAAAAATGAGGGAAAAACCAACCAAGCAGAAACTAATTCACCATATGGAGAGATCTGATATAAAACTATTTTGTGTCACTCCATAGCCTCATTCCATTGTAAAACAGATTTTGAATAAATGGTAAACAAATTGATAACGCCGACATGCTACATACCTTGGCAGCTTTATTTTCTTTAAGTTTACGAACAACAGCACCTTGTTGTTGGACTTGAGCATCCATATCCAACACTTCTTTAGAAAACCCTTGGGGGAATTCTTCTTGTGGAGACTTTTCAGCTGATTTTCCTTTTTTACTTTGTGCTTTCTGAAGGAATAAAAAATATTTCTAATGAAAACTTCTCTGGAGATGATTACACACATATCTTGAATCTGTTGTGTCAATCATTTCTATCATGAAGTAAATTCTAGTAAATAGCTGCTGCAGTTTGACCTACTGGTAACATTTACTTCCAGTGATATTGGACTTTACTGTCTAGAGTTTTACAACCCATACGGCTGGTTACCTGATTCCTATGGTATATAAATGACTGTGATCATAACATACCACCCTCAATGGGATACAAATCCATTTCAGGGTCATTCATTTACAACAGAGTGGACTGGAGCAATATGAAATAAAGTGTTTTGCTCAAGAACACAATACACAGCCTGGTCCAGGAATTGAAATCACCAGTGCAACACCCTAACCCACTAGATCATGTACCTTCCATATGGTTGAGGGAAAATAAATCAGAATATCCTACACACTGCAAATACGGTGGTGGTTGTCTCATATGTGTATAATATACGATATTGAAAACATATGACCAACATCATCCAAGCAACTAGTTGATAAAATCTTCCCTGGGGTGGGGGAATGTAAAAATCTCAAGAAAACAAAGGAGATAACTCTGATCTGATTAGTCAACTGAAATGTTAGCACTCTATAGACAATGCAGCAGATTTGAGTGGATCTGGTCTTTAAAATCAACTGGTGAAGGCAATGGATATGTTTTTCTCCAATTAGACTTCCATACCAAACTCTATTCTCTTCAGTTGGCAGCACTAACAGTGATAAATATATACATAAAGAAATAGAGGAAGAATAAAGTGATGCTGGTTTCTGTTATGTTTTTTTTCCCTTTCTTGAGCACAAGGATTCATAAGGCTAGTTACCAGGTTTCCATGGGGTATAAACGACCAAGATTACACCATCGCCCTGAACTGGACACCAGTCTGTTGCAGGGTACAAGGCCAGCAATTGTGAAGGGAGCAGAAAAGTCTATTATGTTGAGCCCAGTACTTCACTGGTACTTAATTTATTGACCTCAAAAGGGATGAAAGACAAAGCGGACTCTTGGTGGGATTTGAACTTGAAACATAAAGAGCTAGAAGATACATAGCTAAGTTTTTTGTCCTACATGCTAACGAGTCTGCCAGCTTGTTGCTGATTTCTGTAGGTACTAAAATCAATTCAGAGTCAATTCTGTGTAGTCTTGGCCATTTTATTCATCCGTTGTCGTTAGTGTATTATTTAATATGCGTGGCTTAGTGGTTAGGGTATTTGGTTCACGATCATAAGGTTGTGAGTTCGATTCCCGGACTGGGCTGTGTGGGGGTGTTCTTGAGCAAGACACTTTATTTCACATTGCTCCAGTTCACCCAGCTGGCAAAAATGAATAGTACCTGTAAATTCAAAGGGCCAGCCTTGTCACATTCCATGTCATGCTGAATCTCCCTGACAACCATATTAAGGGTACACGTGTTTGTAGAGTGCTCAGTCACTTGCATGTTAATTTCACAAGCAGGCTGTTCCATTGATCGGATCAACTGGAACCCTCGTTGTCATAAGCAACAGGGTGCCAGTTTAATAAGACTTTACACAACATATCCCTCTTAGTCTAACCCCTGAATTTACAGATGCCTGTTAATATAACTGGTAGTGCACCAAGCCTGGGCATGTCTATGTAATTCTGTGATCTGTTGATGTAGAAGTTAATCTGTAAATAAAGGATCCATGAAATAGTTATGATCAGAACACTAACTGAATGATAATGTTTCAACCTGAGCAACATTCCCGACAATCTTATATTACAGAAGAGATTCAAGCAGGCCTCGAATCGATAATCTATAATCGATAATCTATTGGTCATTCCCATAACAGTTGATCAACAGTTTTTACAACCATTTCAAGTAAGATACGTGCTGCAAATAATGATTATTTATGAGAGGACTTACTTCTTTTGCACTAATTTCTTGACGAGGATGTTCTTGTTTATTGGACACTGCAGATTTTGTTTTTTCTTTCTGATGACCATCAGGAATATAGAAAAGGACACACGGACTTTCTAAACCAGAGAAACGACTTCAATGGAAATAGAAACAAAAAGACAAATATCAAAATTAATTAATATAGGGTGGCAATATTTTGGGCTTTCAGTGTATGTGTGTGTGTATATATATATATATATATGGGTAAAGACCCCCTTTGGTCATGAATGACCATGGGTTTGCACCTAGAAAGCTCCCTTCCTAGGCACAAGTCTGGGCAGGGTTGTTTTTTTTTGTGGAAGACCAGCAGTTGTCCATGCATACCAGTCCCCCCCCCTCCATGCCACCAATGTTGTCCAAGGGAAAAGCAAAGGCTGATACAGCTTGACACCAGTAACATCGCAACTCATTTCTACAACTGAGTGAACTGGAGCAATGTGAAATGAAGTGACTTGCTCAAGAATACAACACACAGCCTGGTCCGAGAATCGAACTCACCTCACGATTGTAAGCCCGATGCTCTAACCACTGTGCCATGCGCCTTTACACATTATATATATATGTATAAAGTACAAGGTATGTATATGTGTATACATATATGAATAAGTATAATTTTAATTTTTTTATATTTTAATTTGAATATTAATATTTATATTTTATATTCTTTATATATATTTATATTTTATATTTTTAATTCTTATATTTTGGATCTAGATTATATATTGTATATACATTTCTATTTTATCATTTGTATTTACTAGTACACAAAAGTCCATTTTCGTTTGAAGATAATAGATTGTTTATTGTTTGCTTATGCCGATAGAGTTAGTCACATTAAATATGATTCTTCATTCTCAGCGTTTTATAATGCTTTTTAACTTCGACAGTAGAAACAGTTTAAGAATTTGAACGGGATATTATTGTCACATAAAGTGAGTTTTCCACTCAGTCACTTTTGATATTTTAATATTGTCCTTGATAAGCCTTCATCCTAATGTAAATATGAATTTTTTTATTTTTATTTAAACCTGTAATTTTGAATGAAATGAAACAGTCTGTCAGCCTATTAATATATAATATATTAAAATTCTTTTTAACATCTAAATGAAATATTTTTATTATTTTTTTCTTATCTCTCTCTTTTAATATATATATATATATATATATGTATATATATATCATCATCATATATATATATATAAAATAGTATTCCTTACTTATAAATTTTCTCTTTGAAAATATTTTACAATAATTTATTAAAACTGAGTAAACAGAAGTTATATTCTCTAAGTGATTCTTCATGTCTGTTTATTTAATTTTTTGATATTGTATTTCTATAAAAGGTTTATAATGAAAGATACAGATCAAAGAAGTACAAAAGAGACAAATAGATATATTTATCTGCAAATTAATATAGAATTATGCAAAAGTCTGTAAGATCTAACATTTAATGGAAATGATAAAATAACAACAGCTTAAATGTTTATGAAGATATTTCAAGACAAACCTCAGAGGTTCATAAGGTTGGTCACAAATGAAAAATCCTTTCCGTTGAAGTTGGATAATGTCTCCTTTCTTTAAACTTGCTAAAGAGGCGTCTCCCAATAGACATTCTTCTTTCTGAAGAGAATGACACAGAAAAATTCATAAAAGATATTTAAGCAGTTATTTGGAGCGGAATAACACTGTTCTATATAACATGTAATTTTCTTCAAACATTAATAGTTGCAAGAGATACACAGTCTAACAAGAATAGCAGACGTTACAGAGAAGCTATGAGGGAGATATATACTAAGTCCATTTTGCTTGTCAGCCAAAGAAGAGGGACATAAAATATCTCTCCTCTTTTACAAAGTGTCTTTTCTTTATGTGTTAAGCAGAAAGTGAACCAGTAGCCATACCAAGCAATCAGAAGAGAAGCCAGCAGCAGATCCATCATCTAAGAAACTGGAGTCTCAATAGTTTGGTCTACCTAACTGTAAGTAGTAACTACAGGATGGCTTGGCAGAAAGTACTATGGAACTGACAAGTGTTTTTGTTAGTTTGCAGTTCTGAATCTTTTCTTTTTCAAATAAATAATCACAAAAGATGGCATGCCTTAAGCAATTTGAATTAGTTTGTGAATAATTTTGGATGGAAATCTTCTGCCTATGCCAATGTATTAATATGACTAGCCAATGAGTGGTCTGCTGACCTGCCAGAAGTATCAGTCAAATCTCTCAAATCACACTCAACTATCTTTAAAAAAAAAGGACACACTGGACTATGTAGTTTCAAATAAACTATGTCTGAAAAGATTGGATAATCTTGATTATGATCATAGCTCCCTGCTTCACCAGATATAAGGCTAACCTACAACAATAACACCAGTACATAACAAAATTAATCCAATGAAATTGCTTTTTATGAGAGGATAAATATCAGGATGAGATAACTTAAACCAATGAAGGAACTGCATAAAGAAAGGTATCAATAATTCTGAGATTCTGCAACAGGAGAAGAGATATATAAAATATTTTACTGAGTCAACAACAACTTTGATTACAGAAATGTAGTTTTAATAACTGAAACCAAAATTAAATTAATTACCTTAGAATTGTGGTTTACAAATTGTTTAAAATCTTCATCTTTACCCAACAATGGTTTCGAGATGATATGGTCAAATGTAACTGCAACAGTAGGCACTAAATGACAGTCCTCAGAATCAAGCAACCAGGTAAGTTTTTGTGTTTTTTTATAATCCTGAAATTGTAAATAGTAAAAATATTCAAGGGAGTAAAAATGGTTGTTTATTTTTTGGAAATAACAGAATTCAGAACAAAACTAAGAATAACTGAATTCTTAATACGTCTTATCATCATCATCATTATTTAACATGTCTTTTTTCCATGCTGGACAGTTTGAGAGGAGCTGGTAAGACCAGAAGCTGCACCAGGCTTCATTTTCTGTTTTGACATGGTTTCTATGGCTGGATGTCCTTTCTAATGCCAACTGCTTTACAGAGTGTACTGGGTGCTTTTTATTTATATTGCCCATTTCAATAAGAGTTCTTGAAAGGGTTGAGGAACACTTTGAAAGAAAAACGAGGGTAGTACATGATTCATCTATTCTAAGCATTCATTTATTTGTTTTAGGAATTCAGGAAAACCAAATTACATATTTATTCACATTGTTTTGAATTAATCATGCATAATCTCATAGCTTCGAGATTTCGATAATCTGATTGTTTATTTTTAGAATGACATTGTGAGAGGCTGGATCTGGCCAGTTTGAACAAAAAATAGGTCAAATATGACCAGTTTAACCTTTAGCATTCAAACCGGCCATATCCAGCCCAAATATTTTACCTGTTTTATGTTGAAACCAACAAGATCTGGCCTCTTACACCAACCCTACAATGTCATTCTAAAAATATATAGTCATATCATTGAAATCTGAAAGCTACGAGATAATGTATGATTTATTGAAAATAATGTGAATAAATAAGAATTACATTGAACAGAGTAATCTGAATGCTAAAGGGTTAAGCCCGGTACTTATTTTATCAGCTACTTTTGTTGAACCACTAAGTTATGGGGATGTAAACAAACCATCACTGGTTGTTGAGCGGTGATGGGGTACAAACAACCATGCTACACTGCCACCAATATATACATATATATATACAATGGGCTTCTTTCTGTTCCCATCTACCAAATCCATTCAGGGCTATAAGTAGAAGACACTTGCCTAAGGTGCCATGCAGTAGGACTGGATCAGAAAAAAAATCCTTGTGATTGAGAAGCAAACTTCTTAACACACAGCCATGCCTGTGCCAATACTTTAACTTTTACAATGAAAAGATTGGCAATGACTTGGAAGATTTGGCTTGCTCACTTTCATCAGACAAAGTTACTGCCAATTTTTTTCTTGTAAAAGTCAACAAATATGTACTCTCCTAAAAAATAGGCACAGGCGTGGCTGTGTGGTAATAAACTTGCTTCCCAAGCACATGGTTCCAGGTTCAGTCGGACAAGTGTCTTCTACTGTAGCCTCGGGCGAACCAAAGCCATGTGAGTTGATTTGGTAGCTGGAAACTGAAAGAAGCCAATCGTATATCATCATCATCATCATTATCATCATCATCATTGTCCTTTAATGTCCATTTTCCATGCTGGCAAGGGTTGGACGGTTTGACTGGAGTTGGCAAGCCAGAGAGCTGTACCATATTCCAGTCTGACTTGTAAATATATATATATATGTATGTTAAAGGCACCTTTAACATATGGTGTTAGGAAGGGCATCCTATCCATAGAAACCATGCCAAAACAGACTGGAATCTGGTGCAGCTCCCCAGCTTGCCAGTCTCCAGTCAAACTGTCTAATCCATGCCAGCATGGAAAACAGACGCTAAACAATGATGATAATGATGATGTGTGTGTGCCTTTGTGTCTGTGTTTGTCCCCCACCACCGCTTGACAACTGTTGTTGGCGTGTTTACATCTCCACAACTTAGCAGTTCACCAAAAGAGTTCGATAAAATTAGTACCAGGCTTAAAAAAAAAAAAGAACTGTGGTCAATTCATTTGACTAAAAATTCTTCAAGGTGGTAACCCCAGCATGGCCACAGTCAAATGACTGAAACAAGTAAAAGATAAAAGATAAATGAATCCTTCAGTTTACTGTTAAATTACATTTATATATATCGGCGTGGCTGTGTGGTAAGAAGCTTGCTTCCCAACCACATGGTTCTGGGTTCAATCCCACTGCGTGGCATCTT
>JAOPUL010000839.1:49406688-49423399 GCA_027564515.1 Octopus rubescens | reverse complement strand
ATATATATATATATATATATATATATACGACGGGCTTCTTTCAGTTTCCGTCTACCAAATCCACTCACAAGGCTTTAGTCAGCCCAAGGCTATAGTAGAAGACACTTGCACAAGGTGCCATGCAGTGAGACTGAACCCGGAACCATGGGGTTAGGAAGCAAGCTTCTTACCACACAGCCACGCTTGTGCCTAAATACTTAAATACTTAAAACGTTACAGATGAAAGATGAAACTTAGTTTTCATTATATGCAGCTGGGATAAATATAAAAATAAAAGTAGTTATTTTTTGATAAAATATTTCTCAGGTCTGTCGTAGATTAAAATAAAATCAGTCATCTATTTAAATTATTTTCTAAACAGCTTTTAATTTACCTAATATTTGCATATTTGTCTGCTACTTACCAACTGATTCTAAAACCTAGAAATTGCAAAAATTTGAGAAGTTCTTGGGCTTGTTCTTTATCTTTTTTCTTCTCATGATCTGTCAGACTATCGTATGGTACCAACAGTGGATGAATTCCTCCACCTAAAATAGAAATCAAAGATTTGACATTATTAACAAACAATATTGAAGTATTACAGGTTAAAATATCAGTTACTGTTCCTCTTGTCTGCCTTGAGCTGATGTTTTTAAAAGAGAGAAAGAAAGATAAAAAAGGGGAAGAGAGAAAGTTGTAGTTGGGTTACATTGATAAGGGGCTGAACTACTGAAGGGGTTAGTTTGTATGTAGTCCCTGGTGCTGTGGGACGACAGGTTAAAATACTTACAATGATCCACACAAAGCGACACAACATATAAACAAAGGTGCACATCAGAAATAAAATTTTCTCTGTAAAATGTTGTGGAACTTCATGTTATAAATATAATATCATCATCATCATTTAACGTCTGTTTTCCAGTCCGTTTTGGCTTGGTTTCTACGGCTGGATGCCCTTCCTAACACCAACCACTTCAGAGAGTGTATCAGATGTCTTTAACGTGTACTGGCCCAAGTGTTTTAATGTGTCGCCAGCACGAAGATATATATATATATACGATGGGCTTCTTTCAGTTTCCATCTACCAAATCCACTCACAAGGGTTTGGTCGGCCTGAGACTATAGTAGAAGACACTTGCCCAAGGTGCCATGCAGTGGGATTGAACCCGGAACCATGTGGTTAGGAAGCAAGCTTCTTACCACACAGCCATGCCGCACCTATTTACTTTCATTTTATGATACACAGCTTACACATAAAATGCTTAGCTTCCAAATCCTGTTTTCTGATTGGGTAAAAATGATCAAACTGTAACATATTTCTAGAATAAATCAATCACAACACAGATTCATTGTCAAAAAGTACATCAATATAACTAATTTCAAAATTTGTGACAGAAAAGATCTCTTTCTCTCTCTCTAATGAAAAGATTTTTAAAAATTCACCATTATTATTACATTTTACTTTCTGTTTGAAAATAAAGGGGGTGGGGTCAAACTTTGCAATTTTCTTTTTAACCTTCAAAGCTTCTCCCATCGTTTTAAGTGTTGCGCAAAAAACATTGGCTAAAATTGGTACATAGTGGAGGTGGGTGGGGTAGTTGAAAGCATTCATAAATTTTTGTTTCATACCCCCCCCCCTCACCACCATTTGTAAAGGTATGGTGAAAAAAAAATTTGGAAAATCTGTCAAAATCAAAACTTATGTGGGTGTGCTATTCCAACAAGTCATTCTATTGTGAAAATTATCCGCCAACAACAGGTTACTCAGCTTGTATGTATATACATATGTATATATATATATCATCAACATCATCATCATCATTTAACGTCCATTTTCCATGGGTTGGATGGTTTGACCAGGGCTGGCCAGGCATGGGGTTGCAGTCTGATTTGGCTTGGTTTCTACGGCTGGATGCCCTTCCTATCGCCAGCCACTTTACAGTGTGTCCTGGGTGCTCGGGCTTCTTTCAATTTCTGCTTACTAACTCCACTCGCAAGTCGGCCTGTGGATATAGTAGAAGATACTTGCCCAAGGTGTCATTGCAGTGGGACTGAACCAGGAACCACATGGTTAGGAAGCCAGCTCTTAACTGCACAGCCATGCCTACACATCTTATTCATCATCTAGAATCAGTTTCTTCAATTCTTTGGTTCTCCTGTGTTTTGTAGCTATTTTACAATAGAATCAAAAAAGAGAATCAATGTCCAACCCATGCCAGCATGGAAAATGGACGTTAAAGGAGGAGGATGATGATGATGATGATGATGATGATGATGATGAATACACATAAAGTACCAGGGTGGTTTGTCTCTATCATGATGCTGCCTTTTGTAACCTGGCAACACCGTCACCAAATGTTTCATCATCAAGCTTAATATATAATGGTTTTCTCCATCACTTACCATTTTCCACAGGTTCTATCTCTGAAGAATTATCTTCAGGTGTACTGCAGTATTCTGGTAACTGAAATCAAATTAGAGATATCATATAGATAAGATATTTTGTAATGTGGTTTACATGCATAGACATTAAAGTGTTCAATACACGTGGAATATGTAAGACATTTGTAATCTGCCTGAATCTTGACCACTAATGGTTGGGTTTCCTACACAGTCCACTAGAAATCCAATTTTCACATGTGTGGTGTGTGACAAGCCCAGAAAGAATTTCACTGAGAGTTTAAGACTCATTAACTCTCTTCATTCTGGTTTAGCCAGTCTGACAATAATGTGATCCAGACAAAGACCAGTGGTATATGAACCTGAAAAAGGAATCAACATGATCCCCACTAACAGTATTGCCCTCCTTAACACATCATAACTCCTAATCAATCTAGTGCTCAACTAACAATGCAAAGTCGATCCCAGCAAGATCTGAACTCAGGATATAAAGAGATATAACTAAATACCACATGACATAATTACTGACAGTTGAATATATAAACAAATACAGAAGAGAATACACATATTAGTCATTCAAAAACACAAAAACTGTTAGCTTCACCTAATCATTTATTATTTTAGTGTCAAAATTTTCGTTTCACCAACTGTGACTTGGTCAGACACGATTCCAGTGTTTGAATGGCTAACACACACACACACATCTTCCAGGCTGTAATTGTTTTGGTTTCACCACACAATCTGAGGTGAAATCACTTTTGCCTGTGTAATTTGGTGTAAGATGATTACGTATTCCACAAACACACTCCTTACCATTAAACTGAAAAAACACCAATAAATGTTTTTCTGCATTTTGATTAATTTAGGCATTATAGAGTTAAAACAGTCATCACATACTTCAAGATTATAAACTACTTACCAATTTGGAATTTTGCCCAAAATCCAAATCATTGAAGAAAGAGAGATCTTGACTTTTAGATGATTCCTAGAAATAGATAAATTTTAATATTAACATCTTCAGTTAAACTGTAGACATGCAATGCATGTAAGGTTGGTGATGATAATTACTGCAATTACTGCTGCTAATTATCCTGATTACAGTAATCCATCTTTAACTTCTGTTGAGAGGTAATATTTATCGCCACTTAAACTTGGATGTTCTGTTAGAACAAACTTTACTGCAGTAAATGCCATGAGAGAAATTGTCATATAGGCATTTGGTGCAAAATGCACATTTGTTTATATTGCAAACGGGGAGATAAATGCCCACCATCTCCAGCGCTGAGACCACCAGATCACAATAACCTTTTTACATTCTAAGTTCAAATCCAACCCAGGTCAACTTCACTTTTTCTCCATCTAAGGTCAAGAAAAATGACCTGGGAGTCATATAATCCACAACACCTTTTAAGCTGGTGTTTCAAGTTGGTCATAATCCAGTGCATATAAACAATAAAGGAATTAATAAAAAAAAGAAACTAAGAGTAAAAAGTTACTTTATTGTCAGTGTGGTTGGATGAAGCTTCTTCATGTATATTATTTGAGAATTCTTGTGTCAATGCTGAGAATGGGACGGCACCTAAATCATCAGAGTTTTCCACAGATTCAAATAAAGGACCCTTATGTGCTGAATTACTGAGAAATGAAAACAAAAATAAATGATTTTGGTCATCTTCAAAATTTGCAAATTATTTTTTGACACAAAATAAATAAATAAATATAAAGAGAAAAAGTGAAACAAGAATTGAAAACAGGTTTTAAGAAAAACATCCTCTTTGATGCTATAACAAATTCTTAAGGACAAGATATACATTTCTAGTTTTAGGAAATGTTTGTGAAGACAAACTCAAATAATTTCAAAGTTGACAATTATCAACATCACCATTTATGTTCACTTTTTCTATGCTGGAATGGGCAAGATGAGATTTGAGGAGGTAGTATTCTAATGGCCAGTTGCTCTTCCTGTAATAATCCTTATTTACTTCCAATAGAGGGAATTATTCTCTTCATCTTTTGAGCACCAAACAGGTCTTTATGGTTGACATCACATTTTCTTTTAAGCAACAATGTAAACAATGCCAGAACCCAAACACAGTCTCACTCAGTGAGCTTCAGTTCAGTTTCTGTCTCCTGGTTTCACTGACATTTGTCCACAGATCTACACCAGTGGGAATGAACCCAAAACCATTAGATTCAGGACCAAACTTCATATCTGTGACAATATCCAAAATAATAAGATATTGTCATTTAACTGAAGGATTGGCAGTTTGCATCTGTGTTACTGGCACCATTCTAAGATGTTCTCATACTCAACTCTTGTTCACTCCATTTAGTTGAAAATAGACACCAAGGGAGGAGTATGATGTAACTTAACTGATGCAGAAATGGTATTTTGTTTGGAACAATTCTAATATGAGAATAGCTTGAGTTTGTCCTCTCTTCAATTATCATCATTTTTATCATACTTGCATAGAAAAAAAAAAATCAATTATTTCAACTTACACAGAATCTGTGTACTCAAGTCTTCTACAAAGTGATGAATCTTTCTCCATTTCTGTCCGCACTTTCGGTGGGCTGCAAATATCACAAATGTTATATGAGTAAGCCATTAACTGGGATAGGAGAAACAATCAGTCGGTCAAGTTAAGTAAAGCAAACTGAGTCTTCTTGAGTCCAACTCAAGAGCATAAACAGAATTGTTGTAACAGTAAGTTTTGAACTTATGATCATATTCCTTCCAGTGCATGTCAACACAACATACTCACCTGTCTGTGTCAACCACCAAATACAATAAACCTCTTGATCGGTCCCTTTACAGAGTACTATGGTGACAGTCCAACTCCTAGTTGGCCAAGATGCCTTTGCAACCTTACCTCTGGAGACAGCTTTAATGTTAAAGATAGCTCAGATCACCACCATGTTTCCCTGACTTCCGAGACTGGTGAGAAGAGAAGAAGGAATCCTCAAACTGGATACCTGATCCAAGTGCTTACAAGAGAGTGAACTCCACTAAAAGGTACCTCCTAAGATGCCAGGTGATGGTATGAAACCAGAAAATGGATTATGTCTACCACCCATGTAGGTTACAGCAAGATTTGAATTCAGAATGTTAAGAGGCAGAACAAATACCTCAAAACATTTCATCTAAGGCCCTATAAATTCTGATGGTCCATTGCCCTTGACTGGTCCTTTATTTTATCAATCCTGGAAAGATGAAAGGCAAAGAGGACTCCAACAGTTCAAAAGTCAGAATGAATACTACAAAGCATTTCGTCAATTGTCATCTGAGTAAATCTGTTTACCATGAGGAGCAGAAAGTAACAATTTGGTCTGTGACTGTTCAAATATGAAAGATGAAGGAGTTAACAAGGATGACACAAATGACTGAAGAAAGATGCAACGAATGGAAATGTGGGGGGAAGAGAAAAGAGTCAGAGACAATGAAAGAGAGAGAAAGAATGAGGTGGAATAGGAAGAAAAAAAAAATCAAGATGTGGCTGTTGGTGAGAATGTTTCAAATCAAGTTTCTTCAGATTCCATCTAACTCTAAGGGATAAGTACTTCTGTACTTTGACCTCACAGCTTCTGTGCACTCCGTGACATAGAAAGGAATACTAGAACTAATTGAGGTTCCAATGAAATGGGAGGAAAACAAACAAAGTACTTATACAATATTGCTCACTCAGTGGTGGGGTTGACTACAGAAAACAGGAGCAGATGGTCGGTTCTGACTGTTAACAACAAACATACTTGCAGTGTGGTTTCAATACAATATACTCATTGAATATTACATTTTGTGAACAGAAGTACCATTAGCTTCAGGTTTCCAATGGACTAATGAGCATTTACAATGGTAAGAATGGCATGGGAGCACTTGTGTAAACCACTTTCCATTAATTCCATTATTGTGTAGGTCTTACAGTGTAGATAGGGTGCATTTATCATACCTCTAGCACTTACCCATGGTACCATGCAGCAAGAACAGATTTGGTTGTGAAATGAATTTTTTTCACAACCATAGATATATTTCAGGAATATACTGTGTGTGTGTGTGTGCTACATAAGCACTCCATCCTCACTCACCAGTCTTCTTTAATTCTTAATTATAATTACCATTTTCCATGGTTTTTATATTTGTCTACCATTGCCATTACCAATTCTCTTTATACAGGTAAGTGGTACTAATTCTTCATCATCTTCTCATTTTAATGCCTACTTTTCTAGGCTTGCAAGGGTCAGATGAGTCTTTATCAAAGGAAGAATTTTCTGCAACTGAATACCCTTCCTGACAGCAATCCTCACTTGTTTCCAAACAAAGGTACTAATTCCCCAATCAATCAAATAACTTGGACATGCTTTCATGAAGGACTTCACACAAACAACAAGGTGTGTATGAACAGCGACGGTTTTGCTTATAATCAGCATAGGCATGCTTTCATGATGCAAACAACAGCACTTGTTGTATGAATGGTGAGGCCTTGGTTTACAATCAATGAGCATATCAAGACAAGGGAGAATATACACTCAGTTACACATCACACACACACACACACACAAAATGTGTTTATTCCAGTTTCCATCTACCAATTTCTCTCACAAGATATTGGCCAACCTGTAACTACGGTTGAGGAGACCAGCCAACAGCATCCACACAGTGGAACCAAACCCCCTATCATATGACATTTCTATTGTATATTATTATTGGTCTAAAAAAGTCAAATGAGTTTCTGCTCACAGAGATACCATTCTTTATGAAAAACTATTGCATTGTATGCATGGATGTGCGAGACAGAAAAAAGGTTTGTGTGTGTGTGTGTGTGTGTGTGCATATGCATACACAAAATAAGTGATTGCAATTATCTTACCTGGTGAAAAGATTATTAATAGAAGGTGCTGGAATAATGGTCTCTGAACAATGTGATGACAGTGTCAGATATTTAGGGATGGAAATATGCTGAATAACTTTTCTGTTACATGAGGCTGTGACACTGTATGTGTAGCGTTTCAAATGGAGAATTAACACTCTGCAATGAAAGTAATCATCAACATTATCATTATCTTTAAAGACACCAACACATCACAATTATCAAGATTCACAGTACACTTATAAAATTCAGTATCAGAACAAGTTTTCTGTGCTTTGTGGCACCAAGCCTATACAAGTGAACCTATATTGTGGCACCAGGCATAAAGATGTGGGGTATCTACTGTGACAGACTCAAAGCTTCCAGTGAACAAAGTCCACGAAATAAAAGAGGTGTCATGACAATTACAGTTCCTGAAAATATTTGAACCAGATTTCTTTTAGAAAAAAGGGGGCAGGAGTAATCTACCGAAGAAGGAATGAATATTTAAATTACATCTAAGAAATCCAGATTATATATAATTATGTGTTAAGTATGCTAAAGATTAACTGATTAAAAGCAATACATCTTACCTTGGTAATCTACTGATGCATTTGGAAACTTCTGATTTATCATGATTACATTTAGCACATCGGTATTCCACATTTTCTTTGACAAAGAATAAGTCAAGAGCATCCTGAATACTTGGATTGCTGAAATTAGAGAATGGAAGTTGATGAAAGAAAGGAGAAGAATGAGAGCAAAAAGAGAATGATGGATCTGTAGTGTGTCTTTCTTTTTAGGCTTGTATTTACAAATATGAGAGAGAGAGAGAGAGAGAGAGAAATACAAAAGTTAGACTCACCACCCCTTTGGTATGTCCAATGATAAATCTATACACTGTTCAACTTTAGAGACAACAACACCGCACCTAAAGAACAAAAAGAATAATATTACTAATTCCCATTCATAAAATAGGTAAATGTTGGATAGTTGTACATTATAATCAACATTTAATAGTTGTTTAGCCCCAGGTCTTCACTCATCAACTTAACCCTATGATTAAAACCTGTTCCAACCATGATCACTCCTTTTTAATATATATATGGTAATGCTTCAACATGTAGAAAAGCACTTGATCAGCTGAGAAAGGATAATTTTATAATAATAAAAACCACAAAACTTGTAAATACAGCTCCCCAGGGTTTCCTGGTTGAAATAATTTATTTTGCCATTTATCAAGCTGAGAACAAAACCGTTTGTCAGATGTCTTCAGTTAAAATCGTTTAAACAAAAGACAAAGAAGACAAAACAAAAACACAACTTAATGAATGGCAAAGCAAATTATTATTTCAACCAGAGTAGCTGTTTTTACAAAATGTGTTTTTTTATATATATATTTAGCTTAATGGTAGAGCACTCAGTCAGAGTCTAGAGGGGTGCGGGTTCAAGTCCCACAGCCACTTTCTGGCAACCTTTTTCCGTCTTGCAAGGGTTTATACCTAATTTTCTCACTGCTGTTTTCTGCAGTTATACTGCATTCAAAAATTTACTCTCTTTGTAAAATTCTAACTTATTTAGCCGCTTCCAAAATGTTTGTTTTATTTCTCTACAAATTATTCTGATATAAATAGTAAAAATGAGAACTATTGGATGAAATTCATAAATATTTTAATGCTTTGCTATGGTCCACAAATCCTGTTATCAGTCGATGCTTCCCCACCCATAGTATATTCCAAGTATGGCTTATAATATCCGTGGATTATTCAGGGGAACTGTTAGTACATATATTCGCTTCCACAGACAAGCATTATTAGCACGCACTCAAAAACGTTTCCTGTAAACGAACTAAAAGAATATCATCATCGTCATCCTTTAAATTCCGTTTTTCATGCTGGCATGGGTTGACCGGAGCTGGCAAGATGGAGGGCTGTACAAGGTTCCAGTCTGATTTGGCTTGGTTTCTACAGCTCAATGCCCTTCCTAATGCCAACCACTTTACAGTGTGTGCTGGGTGCTTTAACGTGCCACCAAAACTGGACTCTCGGCGCTTGTTACATGGCACCATCACAAGTGTCTTTTATGTGGCACTGGCACTAGGCTCCAGGTGCTTTGACTCGACACGGCCGCTCCTAGCAACAGGACTCTCAACACGGCCAGCCAGACAGACAGACAGATTATATCTCAGATCACATTATCCAGTGAATCCGCCCGCACCTACCCAAGATGGTAAAATGTAATCTGATTGAGATTTGGCTACTATTTCTAGCAAATTTAGATGCTGCATAGTGCTAAGAGTTCCAACCTCTCCGACTCATGTGAGGATGAGATACTGCAATGGCTTGGTGGTTCAAAGAACCCAAACTCTTAAATATCCTCCTCCCACAAACCTATCTTAGCATCTTCTATACAGAGTAGATGCCAATATATTGAAACACCTCATAAGCATTCAACATTGTAAGATGCTGAAAGAACGTGCAACACAACAAGAGACATGCACAAGGACAACAGCATCACAGTATATTGGTTGCAGCTGTAATATGAGTTAACTCAAGGTCAACTTTCATTTTAGACATTCCAACCATGACCACATTGTTTTTTTTTTTCTAGAATGTTTTCAGATTACAATATTCAGTATATGTAGAGAAAACAAAAAGAGGGGGATTTGTGAGAAACTTAGCTGCTACTCCTAGCATGTTGAATGACCATGTAGAAATTTTCCTTATTACCTCCGAACCAGGTCAAGGATCATTTTGAGCAGAGATTCATGAAACTGAAATGACATACATCTGTGTGTGTAGAGAGAGAGAATAGTGAAAGAGGAAGGCAAAGAGTTAGGAGGGGGAAGAGAGAGATGAAGGGAGTGAAGAAGGCAAGTGGGAGGGAAGCAAGAGATGGTAAGAGGCAAAAGGAAGAGAGAGAGAGAGAGAGAGGAGACAGGAAACATTGTTTCAAATGCATCAGTAAAAATTAAAGATTTCCTTTTACCGTTTACAAGTAATAGAACGATTGATATCAAATTCAAAGTTCTGAACTGTGGGATTAATGAAGGTATCTCTGCAGTTAGGGTTGTCATCATCATCAGAATTGGAATTATTAGATGTAGGAGTACTTGTGGCCAACTTCACCCCTTCTTCTTTCAGACAGTCAAGCACCTGGTTCAAACATTCATGAGCATCCTATAATATTTAGAATGAGAAAATGTTATCTTTTAAACAGTTTTGGCTTGCTTAAAAATAAAAAAAATTGTTGAATTAAAAGATAACCAAATACAGTTGATTGTGTTATGGATAAGTGTGTGTGTGTGTGTGTGTGATTGTTTAGCCCCAGGTTAATCCGGATTGAACAGATCTATGATCAAAGGCATTCTAACCAAGATCATCTTTGTGTATATCTAGGACCACAGTATTCAATGTGTTCTTCTCCTTTTAAGGAAACAGGCTTTGATAGTTGGCAGGGGAAATTTGGCTGCTATTTCTAGCAAGTCAAGAGTGAGCTTATGTTTGTGTATGGAAACATATGGTAGCTGCTGAGTAGCAAATGAGAGAAAGAGAGGAAGTCAGCATTATCTAATGAAATTAAACCTTTAGCCTTTAATCCGGCCAAATCCAGCCCATACAAAGTAGGGAGATGAGGAAAATTAAACAACTATGTAGAACAGGTAAACTGACTAAGAAAATATTGTCTTGTTTCAATGTTGAAATCCATTATTTTACAAATGAAAGAAATAAAGTAAAAGAAACAAAATAGGGACATCATACCTGCATGTTGTTACTTAAGAAATGTGTACCAACAGTTGATATGGCTTCTCTCACATTACCTAATAAGGTCACTTTACTAAAATCAGATTCACTTTTGGTCTGTGAGATTAACAAATTGGCCATGGTACTGAAACAGGAATTTAAAATTTTATTTCATGTAAAACCAAAAAGGAATTTTTTTCAAAACATTATACAATAAAAAATGAATATCATTACGCTTGGATAAATATGAAATATAATGAAATGGAGGGGTTGATGCACTTTGTCTACTATTCACTCAGTTCCAAGGAATTGAGTGAATAGTAGTCAAATCTTTGCTTACAAAAGATACCAATCTATAACAGGAAAGTATTTCCTGTAAACAGACTGATCTGAAAATTGCAAGCTGTCAAAACAAGGATCTAATTTTACAATGTGGCAACTACTTACGGAAGCAAAATTTTTTTCTATCCTACAATACCTCAAATGTACAATATTGTACACTCATTTAGCAATTCTTGCACCACTACTTTGCTGAATGAAGTGATGTCTAGGATGAAGGCAAAACAAAGTCTGAAACATCTGGGGTTGTCTACCTCACTACCCAGAAAAATCAGTAACTAATTAATCAATGACTAATACTGTTTCTATCTCACTAAATATGTCCAGCTTGCATTTTTTCCTTTTTTTTTCTTCAAGTTGCCTGCATCATGCACCTACTGCTTTTCATGAGGCTGGCATCTTTGAATTATGGTCTTTTATAATTTCCAGCAGCGTTGAAGGGCTTTAATCAACCAAATTGATCTTAGTTCTATTTTAAGTCAGGTATTTATTCTATGAGTTTCTTTCTTGCCAAACTGCTAAATTATAGGGACATGAATAAACTGGCATCAGTTGTCAAATGGTGATGAGAGAGATGGAGAAAGAGAGCAGAAAGGACTTCTGCAGTTTCCACTCACAAAGAAGACATTGGTTGGCTCAGAGCTGAAGCAAAAGACACCAGCCCAAGGCTCCATGAAGTGGGACTGAACCCCTTTGAAACAATTCTATCAATCATGTATACTTCATGATTATCTCCTCCTCTTTTTTTTTCTGGATGTGGTGTCCACCTTGTCAGTTTGTTCAATTCTTCAGCATCCAAACATGGATGAGGAAAACATCAGGTTGTGAATGGTGGAAAGAACATGCTGATGTCTTCGTCCAGCAGTGAAAAGAACATGCTGATGTCTTCGTCCAGCAGTGGACTGAACATGCACAATGATGATAATATAAGGCTATAACACAACTAGTTCCAAGTTCCAAAACGGTGTTACTGCCATGCCAGCCATTGGGGATGACATCTTGTATTCGGATTGACTAAATAACAAGCCTCTACCCTACTTCAGACATTTTAAGCATCCAGCAACAGATCAATCGCTTACCCTACCCTCATATCTTTAATTGCTTTATCATACTACTGTCAACTTAGATGATTAGTTTGGTTGAGTCTAATTCAGACAGACTCTCTTTTTCTCTCAAGCATTTTCTATCAGCTCTCAGAGTATCACTTCCATACCTATTTCTATCCAGTGTGTCAGTAAGGCAAGTGGACAATTAGCATTCCATACATACTTCTCCCCAACATCTCAATTCTTTCTAGTACACACCCAAGCAATCCAGAACACATAACACATCAGATCCTCACATAGCAGAACACTGGCTTTCTGTTTCTCTCTCCTTGCTAATTATACCTGACGTAGGTATATTTTGTGTGTGTGTGTGCATACTGTAACTAATGACATAAAAGATGTATGGGTATATTGTAGACACCCCAAATTCAAGGAAAAAAGCCTCTGGTGCATCAAAGCGTGGAATATTTAGTAATACATTACAAAAGTATCTCAGCTATAACAGAAAACATTAATTTGTAGCAGTAATGGATCAGCTGGTACTGGTGAACGTCTGGATTACTATTAGGTTATAGCAGTGAGCATCAGGGTCAAAATTAGGGGAGGCCTAACTTCATATACAGGACCTGGGGTGATTTTTTTGAGACCCTAGTTTGCATTTTATATACCAGGTCCTCAACAGGTATTATTGCCAAGGTGGCACTGGGCATGCCAAAGGCTTTAGGGAGCAGTGTGATAACATAATTAATATACTAGATTTTACCTATAGTAGTAATTATATAATACATGATAAAACTTGTAATGGTTATTAAAATAAAATGAGATTTCAGACAAGGAGGACGTCATTAACTTGCAATGTAGAAAGTAAATTTATAACTTTTGTCTTTATTAGCTTTTTTTTCATTTCATTTTTAAAAGCTTAAACAATCCATTTTTAGAGTAAAATTTATAAATTATCCATGTTGAGTTAGTTTAGTCGTGATACCTCACTCGACACCTAGGTGGGTGTTAGGCATAACAACTACTTAAAGAGGGGAGGGAGGGATATACTGCTACTACAAAAAAAGAAAAATGATTAAGAACAACTGTTATATCCCATCAAATATGATGTACGTGCGTATAAAGGTACACAGACAATATTCTTTGTTATTACAAGCAAAAGGTAGATAGAGAAAAGGTAGGTTACCTGTGTAAAGATCTGGGGTTTACTTTTGATACTTTACAGTTAATAAATAACAACTCAGTGGCAAAAGTCTCGAGACTAAAGAGAGACTGTAGGATTGCATTTAAATAACAGGTGTTACCCATATTGGTGAGTCTGGGGAGAAGAAGAAAAATAATGAATGCATGAGAACATGGAAACATTTATGAAGGCAAATAAGAAACGAAAATAATTTGAAAGGTAAAAAAATGTGTAAATAAAATTCAGTGAATTGATTTATCTAAATTCATGCTAATGGTACATTTGAGTTATTTCCCTTAGCTCATTATATATAAATATATAGCTTTTATCTTTTACTTGTTTCAGTCATTAGACTGTGGCCATGCTGGGGCATTGCTTTGAAGAATGTTAGTTGACCGAATTAGCCCCAGTACTTGTAAATACACCAACACCAGTCGTCAAGCGATGGTGGAGAACAAACACAAAGACACACACACACAATCAGGCTTCTTTCAGTTTCCATTTATCAAATCCATTCACAAGGCTTGGTCACCCTGCAGCTATGGAAGACACTTACCCAGGGTGCCACACAATAGGACTGAACCTAGAACCATGTGGTTAGGAAACAAACTTCTTACCACACAGAAAAGTTTTTTGAGAGGTGTGGGAGATGGATTATACAAGATGATCCATTTTATTTTTAGTGTTTTAAAATTTCCAATAACTGAGCCCTTCTCCCACCTGAAATTCTAATAATATATACATGAAATTCCTTGCCGCAAGTCCCAAATACAAAAAGGAAAGTATATAAACAAAAAAATCCAAACTGGAATGAAATTTGCCATCCCTTATTAAGGTCAAATTAAGGATAATGTTAAAGAAAAAAAGAAAACAAAAGATAAACTTCAATTACCCTCTTAAAGCAAGTTTTGGTAATGGGTAAATGGCTGCTTCTGGAGGACTTTCTACCTTCTGCGGTTGAGAATTTGTTGAAGAATCCACTAAAAGCCGTGCTCGTTTAACAGGTGTTGTTTCACATCTTTTAGTCCTATAGAGGAAAGGAATGGTTAGTCAATAATATTATGGATTACTATTATAAACATTTTTTTTTTTTATTTTGGTAAATATCTATTTAAACTTCTTGAATATATGAAAAAATTAAAGAAACAAAATAGGTAGGGAAACAATTTTTTTAAACTAACATCTTGGTTGGTATTCATGAGAAATAGACTTGATTAATGTTTGTTTTAATTAAAAAGGTTCAATCCAGTCTGACAGTAAAGAAAACCCTCAACTGTTGTCTACAATAAACAAATGTAGCTTCTATCACTCCAGCAGTTGATGAGGACAATAATAATAATCCTTTCTACTATAGACACAAGGCCTGAAATGTTGAGGGAGGGGGCTAGTTGATTACATCAGCGCAGAGTTCAACTGGTACTTAATTTATCAAACCTGTAAGGACGAAGTGCAAAGTCAACCTCAGTGGAATTTGAACTTTAGAATGACATCTCATGTCATAAAACCCCCCAAGCAAACACTGCACTGAAAAGTCATCAAGATCCTTCAACTTGTATGAAATAACAGCTAAGTCATCCTCAAATCATACTCAACCAACAACTTATGACATTGGATAATGTAATATGCAAGCATGAAGGCCATGTCACCACCTGAGGCTAGTCTCTACGTTCCCTCCAATCTGTCCAAAGCCCTAACAATGGTCATGGATGTTTAGTTAAGGGGGAAGGGTAATAGTACTCCTGATTCTTTTCAGATTTCCAAGACTCATAGGAAGGTATCCTCAAAGAGGAAACTGAAAGCTTGTAACAGACTGAACTCTACTGAGCAGGGAAAGGGCAACAGGATTTGGTGTGTTTCTCAGACACACAAGATTTGAATTTATGATCCTAATATCTATAGGTGAACATTCCATCTCAAACTAAATGTTTCCAATGAACTAAATAAAGAAAAAAGAAAATGAGTTACCCCAGCACTCTTTTTACACCAGCTCCACATGAAGATTTATTTTTGCTATAGAAATTACTTTTTCCAAGAGAATATATATTTTGAATCTTCTCATTTGCCCGTGCGAGGAGGTTATCCCCCCCATTGGATGTTGGCGTCGTTGGGGATCTGGAAAAAATAGAAGAATCTTTAATAACCCATTTTTTGAATCTTTACATAAAAAATGATATTCTCACCCATTCCATTCTTTTCAAAAGGATTTTGAGAAAATATCACCACAAAAATGATACATTCCTCATGGAAATAATCCCATTATATTACTTGTATCTATTGGATCATAAAAGACAGCCTCTACAATGTTGCTCAAACTGCAGGAAATAGCAGTTAAATATCCCACGTGAATTATACACCACAGGTCAAACTGACATATGGCACTACACTGTGTGGCCATGCTGGAGTGCTATACAACATAACAGACAATTGCTATGCTGTGGAGCCATGCCACAATACTACATTGTGTGGCTGTGCCTCAGCACTACACCACAGTTAATGTGTGTGTCCCCTCCCATAAAAAAACCCAAACAAAACACAGAATGGTAAAATGAAGATAATAAATAAATTGAAAGTAAAGCCCTGATATTGGATTCCAATCAATTTTGGTTTTCAACATACATGTGCCACTCTCTCCGAACATAGACATGGCCAAATATCCAGACTATTTAAGTTCAATCTCAGTGCATGGCACCTTGAGCAAGTATCTATATCTTAGATTAATCCAAGCTTTCTGAGTGAAATTGAGTTAATGTAAGTTGGCTGGAATTAATGGTACTCAGCTAATATAATATGTACAAGTTGCATTATACATGTAATTCTAACCCTAAGAACCATCCAACCTGAGCATAATGTCATGTTGGAATACTCAACCACTTTAATACAATGAGTTCTATGGAATGGAACAACTGAAATACTCATCATTAACGAGAATCTATTAATCCATTAATTTCATAGTTAATACTTATCACAATGATCCATTCAGTGACTTGTTAAATTTTATGCAAATCAAATGTCCAATAATGCTGATGTTCACTAATCCATAATAATATACGGGGCACAAAGGCCTGAAATTTTCGGGGGTGGGGATAGTTGATTCAATCGACCCCAGTACTCAACTGGTACTTATTTTATCGACCCTGAAAGGATGAAAGGCAAAGTCGACCCTGGCGGCATTTGAAC
>JAOPUL010000839.1:48966999-48981402 GCA_027564515.1 Octopus rubescens | reverse complement strand
AGACAAATTGAGAATCGTATTTTGTCTCGTACACAACGCTCGGGGCGTCGCTCCTCCGACATACCGACCAGGGACAAATTGAGAATCGTATTTTGTCTCATACCCAACGCTCGGGGCGTTGCCTCCTACCGACCAGAGACAAATTGGGAATCGTATTTTGTCTCGTATACGACGCTCGAGGCGTCGCCTCCTCCGAAATGCCGACCAGAGACAAATTGAGAATCGTATTTCGTCTCGTACACAACGCTCGGGGCGTCGCCTCCTACCGACCAGAGACAAATTGAGAATCGTATTTTGTCTCCTACACGACGCTCGGGGCGTCGCCTCCTCCGAAGTACCGACCTGTACTGTCGCTTCAAGCAATACGACTTTGTTGACGCTGCCTGCCTCAGCAACAAGACATTGTCGATGTTGCCACCTCAAGCAGCAAGACTGTCAGTGTTGCCGCCTCAAGCAGCGAGTCATTTCCATTTACCTCTCGCTACGGCCACCTCTTAAGCTGCTGCACTCCCGGTGTGGCCGTCCCAAGCAAGAGACCTCGCCAATACTGCCGCCTCGGCCTCGTCCTTGCCAATAGGATTTAGCGTGGCCCTCGGTCTTTTTGAAGAATAAAATTCAGTAATGTAATCCAAAGGATTTTGACAGGATGGCAAAGACTGGCACATGTTTGATAATCATATCTTTATCTTTTATCTTTTATCTTTTACTTGTTTCAGCAATCAGACTGTGGCCATGCTGGGGCACCACCTTGAATTTTTAGTCGAATAAATCGACCCCAGTACTTATTGTTTCAAGCCTGGTACTTATTCTATCGAGCTCTTTTTGCTGAACCGCTAAGTTACGGGGATGTAAACTAACCAACACCGGTTGTCAAGTGGTGGTGGGGGACTAACACAGACACAAAGACACGTACACATACACACACACACACACACACACACACACACACACACACACACACACATACATATATATATATATATATATGACGGGCTTCTTTCAATTTCTGTCTACCAAATCGCCTCAAATGGCTTTGGTCGACCCGAGGTTATAGTAGAAGAGACTTACCCAAGGTGCCACGCTGTGGGATTGAACACACAGCCACGCCTGCGCCTAAAGCCCTGCTGTTAAGAAGCGACCGCATCGATAGTCCGGTTGCTAAGACGCGGCTGCATCGAGAGTTCTGTTGTTAAGAGGCGGCCACATCGAGAGTTCTGTGGTGAAGAGGTGGCCACCCAGAGCAACAGGTGGCCGCAAGGCTGAGTCTGAGAAATCAGACGAACTGCTGACAGGCAGGGGCGAGGCTGAGTCCGAGTCGAGAGACCAACTGACAACAGGCGGCTCGTCTGTCTCTGGCCTGTATGTCTGTCTGACTAACAGTTCCCAGTCCTTATTTCAGCTTGTCCCCGGTCTATATGTATCGTCCGTCTGATTAAGCTATATAGGTACCCCGGTCCTTATGTTTGTCTGCCTCCGATCTATAGGTCTCATCTGTCCCCGGTCTATATGTCTCGTCCGTCCCTCGTCTATATGTCCGTCTGACTACCAATCGCCTGTGTAGTGCCACGTAAGAAGCACTGGCGCCGAGAGTTCAGTGCCGGTGGCACGTTAAAAGCACCCAGCACACACTGTAATGTGGTTGGCGACAGGGAGGGCCTCCAGCCATAGAAACCAAGCCAAATCAGACTGGAACATTGTGCAGCCCTCCCGGTTTGCCAGCTCCGGTCAAACCGTCCAACCCATGCCAGCATGGAAAACGGACGTTAAAGGATGATGATGATGATGATGAGAGAGGGAAAAAAGACTCATGGCGAAACGAATTCTCCTCCAACGTGCTAAAGGTTAAAACCAGATTTTATTGTATCTCAGGATTCAAAACCGTTTTTACTATATTTCTGTTGAAATATACTGCCTTTGTTTCAATTAATTTTGAAAATAATTTAACATAAATGAACATGAGATTTTGAGGGAAGGTTTTAATTTAGATCACTTTAACCTTTTAGTATTCACATTATTCAGTCAAAATTAATGATTATTTATTAACATTGTTTTGAATTAATCATGTATTATCTCATAGCTTTGATATTTCAATGATGCAATTGTTTATTTTTAGAATGACATTGTAAGGTAAGTATTAGAGGTTGGATCTGGCCAGTTTGACCATGAAACAGGTAGACTATCTGGGTTGGATATGGCCAGTTTAAATAAAATGGGTAGAATATTTGGGCCAGATATGGTCAGAACTAAAGGAAGTCTCAGGTGGATTGGCATCTAAAGATATAATAAACTTGGGTACAGTTACTATAAAGGAATATATTGATGCTGAACAAAAACAGGACAAAATTGTTTTAAAAAAAATCTGTTGCTTTATTTTCCTTTGCATCCAAGTACACAAATTTGCAAATGGTATCAACAGAACCAGAAATGGCATTGACAGAACCATATATGGTCATGTGACTATTTCAGTTTTTAATTTTATATTTTTGGTTTATTAAATTATTACATTTGTTTATTTTGAAAAAAAAAAACCAAAAAAAAAAACTTTTCATTAACAAGGTTTCTTGTTATTTAATTAGATGTGGGATAAAAAAGAGAACAAAAGTAAATAAATAAAAATAAAAAAATATATTAAAGGAAGAAACAAAGTAAGCAAGCAAGCATGCAATAATAATTTATATTAAATAATAATAATAATAATAATAATTTTCTTATGCATGGATGAAGATTTGGATTATTAAAGTAGGAGAGCAATTGTATTATGAATGTTGAAGCGTTTCTTAATGAAATTAACAATGCAATTAGAACATTTCCAAATGGTAAAAATTGTAGCAGCCATAGAGTTGAGTGTTCTGAGTATTGTACCATACTGAGTATTGTACCAAACTGCACTAAAGCATTCATTATTTGATTAATAACTGAAAAATGTAATAAAAACTATAAAAACATGAGCAATGTGGAAAACGGAATGTATGTATGTATGTATGTATAAATTCTCTCTATTCACTTTCATAACTAATTTATGTCTCACACCTTTTTCCATGCAACCATACATAATACCAGGATGATATATTTGAAAACTTTAGTAAATATATTTTAATTCAACCATAAGTAAATTGTGTGTACACAAATATATATATATATATATATATATACATACACATCAAGAAACAATAGTTTGCGATACAGCTCAAAACTTACAATTTTTCAAAATCATACAACTGTGAAACCGGTCAAGTGAATTAATATCAATATTGATAAATCTTCATGTATACTCTGTGCATTTTTAACTTCATTTATTTCTCATATATATATATATATATATATATATATATAGACTCATCCAAAATGGAGATGAGTACCAATATTCCCATGTGGTATGTTTGAACAATTGTAAAAAATCTCTTTACATGAAACCATTGGTAGCCTCGTTAACCCACAAATAAATAATATTTATCTACCAATGCTGTGTTGAGCACTCATTCTCACTGTTTGATATTAGTATATATATATGGATCAGTAAATACAGTTAATTGTGTTATATACACATACAGCATTCACTGTATGCATTTGTATATAAAGGAAAGAGGCTCTAGTTTCAAGCATGTTGTATTGAACACATAACTGGGTTTGAACTCATATTCATTGATGAGTTTTTTATATTTCCTTATTAGTCCTTTACGTTTAATTGGACACAATCACACTCCAAAGTCTATCAATGTTTCTAGACCTTCACAGTCACATCTTCTGCATGAAGTGGTTATTTGTGGCATGTTTATTTTTTTTTTCAAAATGGGCAGCAAGAATGAAAGAAATGATACTGTTATTGGATAAAATCCTCATCACTGGATTTCCTATTTTGACTGTTAATACCAAATTATTTTCAGCAATCAAGTAACTGCTTTTAATTTTTGGTTTGTATTTCGTTATTAATATGCTCAAACATAATTTACAATGAATGGACAATCCACAGATAAACATTATGCACAACATTCAGCATATTATTTAAGATGTAACCTCTTATATATATATATATATATATATATATATCATCCTCATCCTTTAATGTCCATTTTCCACACAAGCATGGGTTGGACGGTTTAACTAGAGCTGGCTAGCCGGGGGCTAAACACCATGTTCCAGTCTGGTTTGGCTTGGTTTCTAAAGCTGGATGCCCTTCCTACCGCCAACCACATTTACAGTGTGTGCCGGATGCTTTTAATGTGCCACCGGCACCGGACTTTCAACACTCGTTCCTATCGCCATCCACATATACAGTGTGTGCTGGGTGCTTATATATATATATATATAAAATAATAAAAATACCCCCTTCAGTCATGAATGACCATGGATTTACACCTAGAAAGCTCCCCCACTAGGCACAAGTCTGGGCAAGATCAAGGAAGATCAGCAGTTGCCTGTGCATACCAGTCTCCCCTCTCCACTCCACCGATGTTGTCCAAGGGAAAGGCAATGGCCAATACAGCTTGGCACCAGTGACATCGTAACTCATTTCTACAGCTGGGTGAAGTGGAGCACACATGAAATAAAGTGTCTTGCTCAAGAGCACAACACACAGCCCTGTCCGGGAATCAAACTCACAACCTCATGATTGTAAGCCTGATGCTTTAACCAGTGAGCCATGCACCTATACAAAGTAGCTATGTGAGCTTTGGGTATGTATCTAGTTGTTTGTCCAAGAAGCCCAAGGGTTAAAACCTACAGTCAATAACAACATACTGTAGTAAAACTGAGTGAAACAGGGTTTATTTAAAGAAATACCCCTTGAAAATATCACCTGACGAAACATATCTGCACCAAGGGATGCACCACAACTAGTTGTACAGCACCCCACCAGTGAGGAATCGATGCACGATGGGTTGAAACAATCGTTGTGATCAATAAAGATTCTCATACATTCCATCTTCCATCTATCATTTATTATATATATACACACACACACACACACACATAATGCATGCAAGTTACAACTGGACAAGTGTCTTTTGCTATAGCCCCAGGTTGGATTTGGTAGACAGAAACTGAAAGAAGCCCAATGTGTGTGTGTGTATACAATGCTTTAATTGTCATAACCATCAGTGAAAATCATTTATGTATTTTTCATTTAAAGAATTATTCTAATTATAATATTTAAAATTCACATTGCAACTTTCTGCTAGTAATATTATGTTACATATATTGGTTTACCATTAGAAATATTTAATATTACCTAAGTCTATATATGTGTATAAACATATAAAACTAAGTATATATAAATGAGCAGGTTTATACAATAAGAGTAGGCTTCTGAAAAAGATAGTCTTAGCTATATGCACAATTTCTCACAAAGCCATTTCACTTTATTTATTAGTATTCAATGCCCAAAAAAAATCATAGCTAATGAAATGAAGTGATTTCATTTTCATATTAAAGTGTAAAATATTTTGTAATTTTTTCTTGGTTAGTCTGAAGAAAGTCAAGTTTCAGGCCATACTATAGTGGGGAAAAAAAGGGATATGTTAACAGAGTTGATATGGTTGATGTTAAATTTGAATGTTGATATTCATTTAAACCAGGGGTTCTCAACCATTTTTTATCTTTGGATCCTTTTGATTACTATCTTATTCTGGTGGATCCCCCATAGCCATTTAATGTTTAAAAACTAGTTTTACAGAAATTTCTTTCAAAATTCCTCTTTTGTTTTTCACACATTAACTTGTGTAGGTTGAACTATGTAGAATGTTAGTGAAAGAAACCTAGCTGTTTCTTGAAATACATACATCTAAAACAAAATTTTTTCAGGGGCCCTCAAAATACTATTGTGGATCTCCAATTTACTATTTGTTATGTGGACCACCTAAAATCTTATATGGACCCTCAGGGGCCATACAGACCCTGGTTGAGAACCACTAATTTAGAGAGAATTTGTAAATAGAAAGATAATACTAGATCTGAGTAAGATTGTATTTAGTATGGGATTTGAGGTGTGAGACAAAGTTGTAAAAAAGAAGAGAGATATGTATGCGTTTTGGGATGCATATATTTATATTTATCTGTATGTAATGTTTGTATTATTTGAAAGAGCATCCTTAAACTTAAGCATGTCTTCATACAAAAGATTTTGGTAAACAATATATAAATGCCAAACAATTAACAAAAAGCAATGTATAAAATGCCAAACAACAAAAAGGAAAAAAATAAATAAATAAAATAAAACCAAGTCATGTCAATAATTTAAAAACTTAAAACATTTTCTGGTAAAGAAGGAAAATAGTTAAGCTGTAAAATATATGTTTGTTATGAGTTACAGGTCATGAAATATTCTTAGTTTATTACAAATGTGTAAATAGTAGTTCACAAACTGAAAGAGAAAAACATACTATATATGTGTGTGTGTGTGCGTGTGTGTGTGCTTAAATTTATTCATGAATTGTGATAGTTTTGAATATTATTTACATTAAATGATAAATTAATATTTTTCTTTCATTTTTTTTTCCTGTTTACTTATGTACTGTTTACTCATATAGCGAGTGTTTGTGGTTATATATACATATATAAATACAATTATATTAATATTGCTGTCAGAGAAGATTTTCTCTCATTAACAACACTATCATCAAGAAGCAAATAATTATTGGCTACTCATTGAAAATTACTCAAGTGTTTCAAATCCTAGTTATTCACCAATTGCATTTTTGAACGTGTAACACATACAACAACTTCACAAAATCGTGATCACATACACAGTGAATGTTCAAATAAGAATATGTTAGGGATTGGCTGTCTAAAAGTTCCCTCATTAATATAAAAGAAATTGACATCATTATTATTATTGTTGTTGTGGTTTTTGCCATTTGTAATTGATTATAACTTTACAAAAAAAAAAAAAAAAAAAAAAAAATACAAATCAAGAAGAGTTTGGTTTCCATTGCTTAACTCTTTTCACAGACTTTGAAAATTAATAAATATATTTCCAACAGAAAATATACCAACAGATAAAAATTTTAATTAGCAAGATACACAAACACATACACACAAAAAAAAAAAAAATCTAATTTATAAATATATTTTCATTATAATATATAAATTAATTAGTAAACATTTGGGATCACATACAATTGCCAATTTGTGTTGAATATATTGTATGAAAAAAAACCCCAAACAAACAAACAAACAAAAAAACTATAAATAATGGGACTCAATTAGATCACAGGATGGCTAGGAAACAATCTAAACTATATATTATCATAATATAACATAATGTTAGTCTCAACATTGAAATGTGTTCTAATGTTTTAAAATATCTTTACTATATTAATAAAAAGAAGTGTAGGCTTACATAAATATATGTATAAATACATATATATGTATATATATACATGTATGTATATGTATATATACATGTATGTCTATATATATATATATGTATATATACATGTATATATATATATATATGTGTGTATAACATGTATGTATGTATATATATATGTGTATAATATGTATGTACGTATGTATGTATATATATATATATATATAATATGTATATATATATAATGTGTATATATATATATATATACATATATATACGTATATATATATATACAGTTATATAAAGATGTATGATGTGAAGTTGTATAGCACAAAAATATTCATGTCCTATACTGATGAATAAAATTATCAAGCTTTTCTGGTCTTCCATACTGACCATTCATAAGCTCTCTCTAGACACTGGCCTTATTGTACTACAGATGGTATATAGTAACATTAAAAGAAAAAAAGAACAAAAAGAATATAAAACTCTTCCTGAGTGGAATGACAAAAAGAGACCATATCTTTCATTGAAAGTGAAATGCTAAATGTATCTCTCTTTAAAGAACCATATAATTCAAATTGCTAATTAGCCACCCAAACTATATTGAAGGGTTACACCAATGGAAAGAAAGAACTCGTTAACAGAGGTGTTTCTAATTAGTGTCTCATAGCTAATATCACATTGAGGTTTTATTCTACATGACAGACAAGATGTTGTCACAGCATCCAAGTGGTCTTACAAAGTTAGTGACAAATACAAAGTTTAAACAAGAACGAAGACAAGGAGAGTTGAAAATTTAGTTGTAACTGAAATAATATATGGTTATTAAAATAGTTATATAAATCACAGCAAAAACTTCGTTTCAAACAGGCAAATTTGATTCTGTAATTAAAAAAAGAAACAAAACTACCAATGGTATAGAGGAACTGGTGATGTGCTTATATACACAATGCTTATAGAATGTCTACATTGGCAGAGCTTGAAATTAAATCAAATATTCATGCCAAATGACATGCTGGTTCTCATCACAATCAAGAAAACTATTCTTTTGAAATCCATATCATAAAACCTAACAATTTAAATGTAATATCAAAATGTTCAGTGCTTTTATTATATCTTGCCAAATAGACAGCAATCAAGCTGAGAACATGAGAAGAAACTATTGAAAACTGTGAGATTCTATTGAAGTGTCAATCACAAATGATAACAAGAAATTAATTTCAATGTATGCAAGATTGCTACCATCCCTTGGAACTGTAAATTATAGGGTACAGGTGAGTGTCAATAGCTTGACTTGATATAAGTATTAAAACTGATAAATATAGAGTCAGAGATGTGTTGGCAAGACATCTGTGATATTAAATATAAGTGTTAGTTTGTTTACATGAATATATATCTGTGTTAATTATGCATGCCAGTGATAGACTAATAATAATAATAATTACAAACAGAAGTTAAGCTAGATCTAAATCCAGTGAATTGTTTAAGTAGAGTGATACTGATGATTTCTTAATTAGGTATGGAACCTTAGATACAAGAGAGAGAGAGAGAGAGAGAGTGAAAAGGGGAAGTTGCAGTAATTATGTCTTCTCTGAAGACATAAAAATAGCAAAGAGTTCTCACCAAGAATTTAAAAAAAACCCAGATTATAGAATCTATTTACTGCAGTTACCATTACACAAAACTCACCTATTTCTTAACAGTAACTGTTTCCAACTTAGGCCTAAGGCCAGCAATTTTTAGGGTTTGGGAGGTTAGTTGAAATCATCAACCCCAGTACTTGACTGGTGCTTTAATTTATCAACCCCAGTGGAATAAAAAGCAAAATAGACCTTGGCGAGCTTTGAACTCAAGAGTGTAAAGAGCTGGAAAAAAAGATACTGCAAAACATTTTGTTCGATGTTCTTATGTTTCTGTCAAATAATAATAATAATAATGGTTTCAAATTTTGGCACAAGGCCAGCAATTTCAGGGGAGGGGAATGGTCAATTACGTCGACCCCACTGCTCAACTGGCACTTATTTTATCTACCCCAAAAGGATGAAAGGCAAAGTCTACCTTGGCGGAATTTGAACTCAGAACGCAAAGAACAGATGAAATACCACTAAGCATTTTGCCTGACATGCTAATGATTCTGCCAGCTCTCTGCCTTAATGATAATAATAATTTATAACACAGGCACAGAGGGTAAAAAATCTCAGGGAAGAAGTTAATCAATTAAATTTACCCCAGTACCTGACTGGTACTTATCTTGTGGACCTTTGTAGGATGAACAGCAAAGTCAACCACAATGGGATGTGAATTCTGAATGTAAAATGCAACTAAATATTGCAAGGAATTTAGTGCTTTGCTCTACAGATTCTGTTATGTCATTCTCTAATAATAATAATAATAATAATAATAATAGCCAATATGAAATCTAAAAGCAAATTCTTATCAGGTTTACAACTGCTTGATTATATAGATTTCTAAAAAATTTTTCACCAATCTATATAATTTTAGGAGATGGGGGACACATTTGATCAATAAGATTCCAGTATATGACAGGTACTTAAACTTATAATGCACATAAGCATATATAATGCATATAATAATTCTTGATACGTCAAATGAAAAGAAAATGACAAAATATTAAAGCTTGTATAAGCTCTAAGATTTCTTTCAATAATATTATTGCTAGCAAGCAATTATACCTGGTGGTTACTGCAAATATTTCAGACTTGTCAAATATATATATATTTTTTTGTATATTCATTATTCAAGGATTATAGGGTTAACTTATCAATGCAAGAGGTATGAAAAGCAAAGTTAGATCCAATAAGATTTGAATTAATATTGTAAAAGAATGCAATTAAATGCCATAATATATATTATCCAGATCCTAGAATAACAATAACAATGGTTTCAGATTTAGGTACAAGGCCAGCCATTTCGAGGGAAGGGTAAGTCGATTATAGCGACCCCAGTGCTCAACTGGTACTTATTTTATTGACCCCGAAAGGATAAAAGTTAAAGTTGACCCCAGCAGAATTTGATCTCTGAACGTAAAGATGGATGAAATGCCGCTAAACCTTTTGCCCGGTGTGCTAACGATTCTGCCAGCTCGCCACCTTTCATAATAATAATAATCCTTTCTATACTGGGCATGAAGGCCTGAAAGTTTTTGGGGGAGGGGAGTAGTCAATTTTATCGACTCCAGTTCATAACTGGTATTCACTTTATCAACCCCGAAAGGATGAAAGGCAAAGTTGGCCCTGGCGGCATTTGAACTCAGAACGTAAAGTCGGAAAAAATGCTGCCAAGCATTTATCCCAGCGTGCCAATATAATAATAATAGTGCTTGCAAGCCAAGTAGAGTTAAGTATCTTAGTCAAGCACATAACCTAATCAGCAGTATAAAAAGCGATTGTTAGGTATAAAGAGTTTACTGCTTTAGTCATTAGCAGCAGAAATATCCTGAACAAGAATGGTTATAGAAGCATCAACATTAATACTATTGATAGAATAAGGATGCAGGGGGCAGTGGGAATCTTCATCATCATTTAGCGTCCATTTTCCATGCTGGCATGGGTTGGACGGTTTGACTGGAGAATGGCAAGCCGGAGAGCTACACCAGACTCCAGTCCGTTTTGGAATAATAATAATAATAATAATAATAATAGGACAAAAATGTAATAATGATTGCTTTTAAATAGGCCCAACACCAATGTTTGTATGAAGTGAAGAGTATAGTAAACTGAATGGACATTTCTCCTGACCCAGGAGGAATGAAAGACATGTTTGACCCCATGGAGAGGATGAAATGAAACTGCATCAAGCACTCAATTCAGTATTCTACTATTTGTGACTGCAAAAATAGAAAACAAATTGGACAACCTCACACAACATTGTGCTTATCATAGGAATATATTTTTAAATGGCAGTGCCCCAGCATGGTTACAGCCAATGAGTAAGATAGTATACAAGGGAAAAAAAATTCATAATCTCTGATTTATCATACAATGTAAACCACGCACACACACACATACATTAAAAAATAGGATTTATGTGGAGCTGAGGGGAAATATATTAAATAGAACTAGAAAATACAAAAGTTTATCAACAACTCCAGTTTCACAGATAAACTGAAGTAAATATATAAAAAAAACAACAAGCAATTAACATACATATTACCTATTTAACAAAGAGCAGATGTCACAAGAATAAGCATACACACACACACATACATGTATATATATACACACACACACACATATGTATATATATATATATATACACACACACATATATATATATATATATATATACACACACACATATATATACAGAAACACACACATATATATATACACAAACACACACACATATATATATACACAAACACACACACATATATATATGGTTTTTTAGTGAAACTTGTGTCATGAGACAAACTTTCAGCTTCAAATAAAAAACAACATAATCTTTACAACATATTGAGCACGCCTTTCTCATTTGTTTGACAAAAAGCAGGATTATATATATATATTATATATCAACTCATTTGTTTTCACCATTACAGAATAAAAACAAATTCTAATTTAATACAAAATAAATTCCTAGTATACATAAAAGTCAATAAAATTTAAATATTACAAATTTGTATTTGCTTCTTGAGAAAACAAGACATTGTTAAGCAAAAAAAAAATAAAAAATTTGAGCAAAATTCTCAGCAGCAACATTAAAAAAAAGTAGACCAGAAATGAAAGCAACAAAGTTTATAGGTTCTTCGTTCTTAAATATTTATATATCATGTTGGATACAAAATTCAATGGTGAACTCAAATATAGGTTAAACAATTAATATTTCGAAAGAAAAAAGTTCTAAATTTTACAGTAATCTAACATAAAGATCTTGAAAACAAGATATTAGTAGGAAATTTGTTGTAGTTGTAATTATTATTATTATTATTATTATTATTATTATATTTTGCTTTGCTTTAATTTATCCAAATCTCAACTAGAGATGTCAAGGAATAGTAAGCTTTTGCATCTGAAGATGCAAACAAGTGAAGTTCCATGCAATTGAAGAAGCTCATATCTGTGTCTTATATGAAAGAAATCTTTATAAAATGTTATTATTATTATTATTGTTGTTGTTGTGAAACCTATTTTAATATTAATTTTAAGAGTGTTAGAGGTATTAGTTTGCGAAATATATATTAATGTTAGAAAATATAGAAAATATTAAAAATTAACATTAGAAATTTCTTTAAAAAAATCTAAGCAAAAGCAGCCACATTCATTTTAAGAAGGATTTACCAAAATTAGTCAATAAATGTATAAGCAGCAATATTAAAATACATACAAGCATCACTTCTAAATATATGTAAAATATTAAGGTCACACTTTACAATACATGTGTACTGGAGTGATTTCCTTATAAGGAATTTTGTGTACATTCTTGTCTATTAACAATAATAGCACAGAAAGAAAAGGAAAATAGAAATGATTTAAAAACTTTAATTCATGAGATAAGCAGCATTGTGGCTGGTGTGGTATGACAGAGAGTGTACAAGAGATAATCTGTGTTGCAGCTAAACTGTAAAATAATCTCCAGTGAAAACGATTTGCACAGATTGAGAGATAAGTGTAAAACTCATGTCTAGAATTTTTAATTTCATTTGGGAATTGTAATTCAGTGAATCTGTAATCAGAATTGGCATCTAAAGAAATAAAAAAAGTAAAAAGTATAGAAAACCATAATGCATATATATATATATATATATACACACACACACACACACACACACATATGCATCATGTATATTATATACATACATTCATACATACACAGATATTCAGAAATTTGATAATTGATAACCTTTCAAGAAAATGTATGGAAGCCAAAAACTAGTTTTCTTTCTTTATTGACCATCCTCTCACTATATTTTTTCAGACATTAAGTCTAGGGGAACATTACCCAATAAATCTGTCCTTTACTTTTTTTTTTTTTTTAAAGATTTGGTTGCTATTTGTAGCAGGTCGAGCAACTGTGTAGAGGCTTCCTCATAAATTATTGCATAAAAAAATGATTGACAACAATAAGCAAAATATCTATAAAGAAGGATAACTAGTAGTTTGACCGATAATAAATTATACTTTTTTCATAATGACCATAGAACAAATTGAATACAACAGTTATGCTGTTGTTGTTTAGCCCCAGGTTAGACTTGAACAAGCAGGCTTAGGATCAAAACCATTCCAGCCATGACCATCCTGTAGTTTTGAAGCACATATACAATGTGTCCTTTTGTTTTTAAAGATGGTAGGATACTCATTGGATTGACAATTGCTGTGTTCTTGTTGTTTGGCTCTTGGTCAAACCTCATCAAGCACAGTGAAAGCCAGTCCAGTTGTGACCATTCCATCATTTTAGGAACATCTAGGATTGTCCAATGTATCTTTTCCTTTTGTTAAGATGGTATAGCATTACTTGAGGGAGATTAGACTGCTATTTCTAGTGGGTTGAGCAACAATGTAAAGGCTCCCCAGTGTTTATATAACAGGTAACTGGGTCCCCCCCCCCATATTTAGATTCAGATTTGAATATTTGGGAAACTTGAGATTAAAAAAAAAAAAAAAAGCTACCAAAACTTTTACAGTTTCAAAACAAAAATGTAGGTTTATGAAGTGTGTGTTGGCAACAAACTGAGTCTTTTGAAGAATCAAAAATACAAAAAAAACCCAAAAAAAAACCAAAACAAAACAAACTAAACTTCATTAAAAAAAAGAAAACAACAGCTATATTATCTTTAAAACTTTTTCATGTTTTTATTAAAATAACTGAATACAATTTAACATAATTTACAATGTAACTGGTATATAAAATGCAACATGACTAAGTTAATATTACCATGTAGAGAGATTAAAGTAATCATTGCAAGATATATCTTGCTCAAAGGGTACAAAATTGTGTCTGCGGTAGGGTAAGAACTCACAACCCAAGAACCATTAAACTTAACCTATTTGATCATTGGCCTTCAGATAGTGCTGAGACAATACTATCAGATTTAGTTGATTCTAATCAATTTAAAATTTAAAGAAAAAATTTAT
>JAOPUL010000839.1:48931776-48945178 GCA_027564515.1 Octopus rubescens | reverse complement strand
CACGCAGTGGGATTGAACCCAGAACCATGTGATTGGGAAGCAAGCTTCTTACCACACAGCCATGCCGCGCCTAATATGTATAGAAATGTAAATAATTCATTATGTACATTAGTAACATCTTTTCCTATGTCCAACCTATCAGTTTTAATGCAATATATAACTCCCTCACTTCCCCAAACCTTTCCTCTTTTTATAAAGACCTTTCTGTCACTTCCAACTGTATTCACACACTCTCTCTCCAGAGCAAATAAACTTTCCTCTTTATCCTGTCTTTGCTTTAATAACTCTTACAACAACTCATTTGATCAGCTTCATATCTATACTGTCCTCACGCAATTACATCATTCTTACAGTTGATAAATAGCAGCCATTACTGATAACCTGTTTAACAAGTAAACAAGTAGTGCGACATAAATCGATGTTAGGGCTTTGCACTTTTTCATCTCTTCATGTATTTAATTACTTCAGTATAACTCTATAACCTCATCCACTTACTCACTCCAAGCCATACATTTGTCACTAAGTAATTCTGCCCCCATTCGCTATAGCTACATACATCTAGGGCTTTTAAGTCAGTTAATTAGATGAGATTCTGCCACTACCCTTAACAGCAAATACACTATTCTTCTTACCTCTTGAAAACAGTTAAGCAAGTGATTTAAACTACTCTCTGTAATATGGTCCACCACACCACACCACACCACACACAGCGATTCACATGCAGCCATGTTGCAAATACACACATTGAAAGACAATCTTGTAACACCAGAAGAAAGTTCTAGCTATTATCAACTGAGATGTGTTTGAGCCAACAAAATAGCTATATATATATATATATAAAACAAAACAAAAAGTTGGAAAATTTATTGGTATTATTTATTATAAGTAATACCAATAAGTTTTCAAAGTTCCTGTTTTGTTATACAGTAACTCAGCAAATAATATTTCCAGAATTTTCAACTTTAATATGTACTTTGCACCTATACAGCAACAATAGAAAATACATATTGGATTGTAATAATGGAATAAGCAGATGTGCTTCAAGAGGAAACAGCTGGGATTTTACCCAACCTACCAACATTATATATATATATATATATATACCAAAACCTTCAAAATCTTCCCAAACATCATCACTCACCAGAATTCATTAAAACTGTTTCTCAAAACCCTACACTTGCTTTTCAAAGTTAGAAAATACACCAGCTCTGAAGAGTTGCCACTTATAACAAGACACAAACGCTCACACACAAACTAAAGATTGCATTATAAAGAAACTCATCTAACAGTTTGGCCATAACATGTTCCCATTACTAACAAACCAACAATCTGTCTCTTCCCTCTATCTATATACAATAGTGACAAACAGTGAAGACGAGTGCTCAAGACTGCATTTGGCAGATACTCTTTATTTGTGAATTAACAACCTATGCTACCAATGGTTTCATATTGGATGAGATTCATCAAAATGGAGGCCAATTACCAATATAGACATACATATATATATATATATATAAGCTACTAATAGTTTCTTGCCATAGAGACACTGACTAGGCAGATTTATATAACGTACCCTGTGTCTCCAAGCAATCTTCAAGCTCAAGGCACATGGTTAGTTGATCCTACCTTAATGGAACAGTAAACTATATGTATATATACCTGTACATTTGCTGCTTTTTTTTTTTCATCTGGTCTATATCACTTAATGATTTGAGGTTATTATTACAATTCAATAATGCCATATGAATATAAAGACATATTTGGTCAGCCATGCATATTTGAACAACATACAGAGAGCAAAATAAAAAAAAAAATGAGTTAAATGTGGTATTTAATTTTGAGAGTATATTTCATATTTCACAGTAACAAAGTGGATTTTGTTTGAGAACCAGTCACTTAAGAGATACAAAATACAGTGAATAAAGAAAACAAACACCCAAGTAATATATTGAATTGAGTAAATATATAAATTAAGAATGAATACACAACAGCTTATAAAAATAAATTTTGTGAAATAACATTATCAAATAATAAAAAAAAAATGCACAACATAACAAAAATATTAAACACAAAATCAAACTTGCATGCATCAACAAATAATGCAAAACAGAATTACGAACAATCAAACGATCCTAATTTAAACCAAAATTATTTGGAATAAACATTTCAAGAATAAACATCTGTATGAGTAAGTGTGTGTGTGTGTGTGTGTGTGTGTGTGTATTCATGCACACAACCTTGTACAAGGGTGACTGCATGTGTTTTTGTTTTTTTTATATATAACGGAATATATACTGAGCATTAACACTATTCATATGTATTTTTTGCTACACCACTGAAGAGGTGTATTAAGATATCTTTCACCAGGCAATTATGTAAACCTGGCAGTAATTTATTGAAACATGTGTACGTTTTATAAAGCATAAAATACCATAGGTATTTTATTAATACTATATCATCATCATCATCATCATCATCATCATCATCATCCTTTAACGTCTGTTTTTCCATGCAGGCATATATATATATGCCTGCATTGATTTATATAGAGAAACAAATATTGTATTCAGATAAAAGATAGGAAGAAAAATGAAAACAAATTTTTTTATTTAAGAAATGTTATTAACAACATATATTAGTTTAACTGTATTAAATTTTGCACTTGATTTTAAAATCTCTCAAATTCCAGTAAATGTGGATTTGTTCCCAATATCACTTTTCTTTCTATTAGTCTCATAACCTATTGAACACTTCTCCCTATCACACACTAAAGATCTGCTTGTATGATTTGACTTTTCTGTGTATGTGTGTGTGTATGTGTGAATACACTCTTGTATGAAAACAAACAAGAATAAAGAGAAATAAAATAGATAAGGAGAGTCAGAGAGAGAGAGAGAGTTACAGGTGATAGATCCAAATCCTGAGTTTCGTGCAGTAAATTTCCTCATTGGAATGGTTAAAGATTTACAATAAATCAAACATTTTATACTTATCCAGTACCTTGGTTTTGTGAGGAGAGTTATGTATTTTAGGCAAAATTTATTCTCATAGCTTCAAGAAGTTTGAGATTTTGAAATCACATATTCTATTTAGAAATCATTCTTAATGAGCATATACAAACACACACTTACTTATTAAGTGGCTGGTTCTCAGAAAGATTTTTTTTAAATGAAACATTTATGTTAGAAAGTTTCTTTTAAAATAAAATATTGTCAGAAAATCTATTGAGATTTAACTGAAAGAATGAGGGCCATAAAAGTCAGGATATGGAACTCTTGTTAATTAATTCCCACTTCACTGACACATATACATTGCATGAGTGAAGTGGGAAGTAATTTAACACATAGTCACAAACATGCATCAAGCACTCTAAAGTAACTGCATAAATGTCCTATATAATGTGTGTGTGAACATGCCTTTGTATTTGAATGTGTGTGTGTGTATGTGTGGTTTGTGTGTGTGTGTGTGGTGTGTGTGTGTTAGCATATCACAAACAAATAATTTTTTTTTTAAAAAAGATCATTAGAAGAACACATGCAGCAAATATCCAGCATCAGATAAACTTAAACAGTTGATGCAGGTACCTTTGGTTCCAGGGGCTTCACCCCTCTGGCGGTCATCTCTTTCGCCACGGTCAAAACGACCACTGCCAATTCGACCAGCTAACAAGAAGAAAAAAGTAAGGAATCTGTTTAATTATGTTATTAGTAAAAGAGAGAAAATGAGTGTGAAGATTAATAATAGAGACATGGAGAGAGAGAGAGAGAGAGAGAGAGAGGGAGAGAGAGAGAGAGAGAGAGAGATAAGATAAGGAAACAAAATGAATGAAAGTATAAAGAATTTCCTTCATTGTTATTTGCATTAGCATGGTACCTACATAGTTGTCCTACTCTTTGCCTCCTTTCAGGTGATACGATTTTCTGAACGTTTGAACAAAGCCTCATCTCTTCTGACACACAGACAGACTCCACTAGACATACAGGAAACAGGGGGGAAAAAAAAAGAAAAAAAAAAAATTTCAGCAAATGAATTCGGACTAATTAATGTTCCATAATTAAAATGATGGGAAATAGCAACATGTAAGATAGTTTAGGAAAACGAGAGGAGGAAAGAGAGAGAGAGAGAGATCAATTGGTCTTCATAAAAAGATATATACACACACCTCTATGCCAAAAAATTGTCATCTAAGAATGAATTTTGCAGACTACAGATCCCCCGTTTATCCCGATGTCTCATCAAAAATGGTGTATAAAACCCTTTAGCATTGAGATTACTCCGTCAAATGAAAGCACATGGCTTGCTGGTTAGGGTATTCGGCTCATGATTGTAAAGTCATGAGTTCAATTCCTGGTGGCACGTCATGTCACTTGAACAATACACTTTATTTTATGTTACTCCAGTTCGCTCAGCTGGCAAAAATGAGTAGTACCAGTATTTCAAAGGGCCAGCCTTGTTACATTCAGTGTGTCACGCTGAATCTCCCTGAGAACTACGTAAAGGGTACGTGTGTCTGTGGAGTGCTCAGCCACTTGCATGTTAATTTCATGGGCAGGTTGTTCCATTGATTGGATCATCAACTGGAACTTTCATCATCATAATTGTCGGAGTGCCAGTTAGTTACAGTTACTCTGTCAAATGCAATGCTAATTTATTCACATTGTTTTGAATTAATCATATATTATCGTGTCGCTTTTAGATTTCAATTATGTGATTGTTTCTTTTAAGAATGACATTGTAGGGTAGGTGTGAGAGGTAGGTGTGGATCTAACCACTTTGAACATAAAACAAGTAGAATATGGCTGGTTTAATACTAAAGGGATAACCTATAAAATCTTCAACTGGATAATCCCATATGGAAATAGATTACAAATTTCCTAAATGACAGCCCATAAGTAGTATAAAATGAAATGTGAAGATTTGTGAAAAAACATGTGGTAGTAAATGTCAGAGGAAGAAAAAATAAAAAAACAATACCAAAAACAAAACAGTTTAACTACATTCATAAAATAGATTGTGTTTGTGTGCTGCAAAGAGAAGGGAATTGTAATGTCTTAAGAGTAGAGATTTCATCATCATCATTTAACGTCTGTTTTCCATGATGGCATGGGTTGGACAGTTTGATAGGAGCTGGCAAGGCCAGGAGCCACACCACATTCCATTGTCTGTTCCGGCATGGTTTCTACAAGTGGATGCCCTTTGTACAACAACCACTTTGCAGAGTGAACTGGGTGCTTTTCACATAACACCATCACCAGTACTTTTCACATGGCACCATCACCAGTACTTTTTACGTGGTGCCAGCACCAGTACTTTTTACATGGCACCATCACCAGTACTTTTTACGTGGTGCCAGCACCAGTACTTTTTATATGGCACCAGCACCAGTACTTTTTACATGGCACCAGCACCAGTACTTTTTACGTGGTGCCAGCACCAGTACTTTTTACATGGCACCAGCACCAGTGCTTTTTACGTGGTGCCAGCACCAGTACTTTTTACATGGCACCAGCACCAATGCTTTTCACATGGCACCATCACCAGTACTTTTTACATTGCACTAGCACCAGTGCTTTTTACATGACACCAGCACCAGTGCTTTTTACATGGCACCAGCACCAGTACTTTTCACATGACACCATCACCAGTACTTTTTACGTGGCACCAGCACCAATACTTTTCACATGGCACCAGCCCCATAAGTAGTACAAAATAAAATGTGAGGACTTGTGAAAAAACTTGTGGTAGTCAGTGTTGGAGGAAGAAGAAAAAAAAGTAAAAGAAAGAAAGAAAAAAAAACCCAGTTTAACAACATTATAAAATAGATTGTTTGTGTGCTGCAAAGTGAAGAGAATTGTAATGTGTTAGAGTAGAGATTTAAGCAGAGTAATTAGAAGTGAATTGAAAGGCTATGAATAGGGCTGGAAAGGTACAGGTGAAAATGTTGAGACAAAGAACATGGAGTTGGATTATAAGACAGAGCAATGAAGGGAAGAATGGAAAATGGTAATGAGTTAAAAGAATTATGAGGAATATTAAAATACACACTTTATATGTTTAGATATATTAGACTAGACTTAGGTCTGTTAAGAGCCTTAGGACTCATAAGGCTAGAACATAACCTGCTTTCCATGGATATAAGTGTCTCAGACACTTATATACAACACTCAACCCCACCCCTGGATGAAATGCCAGTCCATTGCAGAGTTACTCACTGCTCAGTAGAAAGACTGGAGCAACATGAAATGAAATGTTTTGCTCATGAACCCACACACTATCCAGTCTAGGAATCGAAACCACAATCTTACAATCTTATGTGCAACAGCTAACCACTAGGCCATGCATTTTCACAATATACACATGTGACTGCGTGGTAAGAAGTTTGCTTCCCAACCACATATTCTAATAGATATCTTTTAGCAGACTATTTGCTAATTCCAAAATCAGTAGGACGTGTTATACTGAAATGACATATGTTGCAAACGAGATGTGTCAACTGCCATGATCAGTGACGAGTATCCACCACTGATGATGATCTAATAAGATTGAAATCACATGGTATGGTGATCTTTGATTCGAGTTCCCTCCTCTTTGCAATATACACACGAGTGCATTGATTCACTGAATGACCAACTGGAAAGGTCGCTTTCTTGGGGTTAAAATAGCAGTATTTTCTTTTTTTAAAGAATAGCCATGTTTAGTTGGCACTAGAGATTAATATATATAAAATCATACTGTATTTGATGGCATTCAAGACACTCTTTTTCCCTCAAAAGATTTCTCAAAAAAAAAAAAAAAATCTCCCAGGTCCTCCTATATGTGAAGTTGGACCGGTATTACATGCTTTAATGCACTAAAAACGTTTTTTCCTGAATATGTTCTGCTGAAATTGGGAGTACATCTAATATGCCCATGCATTTTTTATGCCATCAATATTGTATGTATTCATGAAGAGTTATATTGTGGCTACAAAAACACATTAAAAAGTAGTCCCATACAAGATATCCCACACAAAACTAAAATGCCATTGTGCCTGCATTAGAGGAAAAATGCTTGCTGACAGCATATCCCATGATATCTTGTGATAGTACACTTCCTTATAAAACCTTATTTTATTGGCTTACATATGTAGTTGCCATGGAGATTTCTTAGACTGACCAAGCAAAAGCATTTTAAAATTGTTAAGAGTTTAGCATGTAATTTTGCTACAGAATTCCTAAACTGAGTGAATCCTATCGTGTACATTTTTTTTCTTTTAGTATGGCCTGACCAATACCAACAGCAACACATGCAGGCCAATGCTTCCAATAATGCTGCTATCTCTACATTAGTACCAAAACTATTTTGGCAGAGATATCGGTTCGTATCATCCAATGTATAAAAATTATAATAGTCTCCCTTCGACTGACAACAAGAAGTCAATGCAGGATTCACTTTGTTCCTTTGAGCCCACTGCGCTTCATATACTGCTGGCTGGTTATTTGCCATGCCATCATCATCATTCTTTAACGTCCATTTTCCATGCTAGCATGGGTTGGACGGTTTGATCAGACGGTTTGGCAAGCTGGAGAGCTGCACCAGGTTCCAGTCTGACTTGGCTTGGTTCTACAGCCGGATACCCTTCTTATTGCCGACCACTTTACAGTGTGTGCTGGGTGCTTTTAACATGCCACTGGCACAAATGCTCCTATGTGGCTTTTTTATGTGGCATGAACTTTGAGAATTTATTATCATCAGTAAGGAGAACTCATCATTTGTATCAATTGGCCAGAGATACTAGAAAACTGTAAGCTTAGACATACAAACCCACCAAAAATGCTTTTGGAATCTTTCCGTAGCTATATACAATGTCATTCTTAAATTGTTGTCACTCATCACTTCTGCTAATACTTGTGGGATGATGTGACTGAGTCCAGGACATAAGAGTGATGTGAGTGTCTGGCAAACACTTCAATAATCATCAAAACAGATACTACACAAACACACAACAGACAGACAGGTATGACATGGCAGATAAGTAGATTCACTGAACAAATTCTTAGGTGTTATAAAAATAGCATTGTTAGATAAGCATTAAAAAAATACATAAGAAAAAAATTAAATAACAATACTATGTATGTCAATAGAGAGTTCTAGGCTAACAAACTTGATGTAATCATAAAAGACCACAAAAATAAAATGTATATTAATGATTGATAAACAAGGCCATATCAATGAAACAGCACAACTCTCAGAATATAAAGAGATTTACTCATAAAATGGGAAGAACATTAGGGTTGCAGGTAGGGATTATGAATTAAACTCCTTACCAGAGACCCTTTCAGACAAAGAATTACTGAATATAGTTTTTATGAGGAACATCTACATACTGAGGAAAATTATGTCCATGGGAGAAAGATGACCACACAAAATAAACAAAACATCAACTAAAATAAAGACCAGGTCTTTGTAAGTTAACCAAACACCTGGTGCTTAGTACTTGCATATACAGAGGGACACAGACCCACACACATAAATGCATACACGCACGCACGCACACACACACACACACACACACACAAACACACACAGAAATGTAATTACATAGTTAAAACTAACACCCTAGACTCACAAGAATAATCTGGTATGATATAATAAAAAATATATACATACAAATTGAAAAACGAAAAATGTATTACAATAATAATAATTCTTTCTACTACAATCACAGGATCTGAAATTTTGGAGAGAGTTGGGGGGGGGGGGGGGAGCACTAGTCAATTACATTTACCTCAGTGCTCAATCGGTACTTATTTTATTGACACCAAAAGAATGAAAGCCAGTGTTAGCCTTACTCAGAATGTAAGCAGAAAAAAGTACTGCTACATATTTTGTCCAGCGTGCTAATAATTATAATAATAATAATAATAATAATAATAATAATAAAAATAATAATAAATGCCCTGATGCAGTACCAGGCAGTGGCTCTCATGGCTTCTGATCTTAACTGATTGGAAGTGTTATCATGTACTTGTTTTGTCTTGGTTCAAAAGATGGGCTACAGCAAATATTCTGCTCAATACCAAAGATTTTCTTTGCTTAACCTGAACCAGTTGAGCATGTTCCTTAGTGGCTAATGATATGAGCATCTCTGATCATGAGAAGTAGAGGGGGAACATCATAGCCATGTGTTGAAATCTTTGGGGTTTGCATAATTCACATCTGGAAACATGGGTGTTTTGTTCATCATTGAGGGACCTTTTGAGTTGGATGTGCTACTCGACCTGAAGAAAATTCTAACTGGGCCCCACCTGAAAGGTCATGCACTGTTTATCTTGATATGAGATCACCATGTCATACACATATGGTTGTGATGCATGTGCCTGGCGTACCCTTATCAGATGGCTAGTCAATGTAGGCTTTATATATTTGTACCCCAGTGTCACTTTGATGGCAGGTGCTGCTCTCTCACTCAATAATAATAATAATAATAATTTAGTAGCCTATCAATACAGTGAATTTCTTTGCTTGTTTTGGTGGCCCATCAATGTATACAATGAGTTTCTTTGCTTGTTTTCGTGGCCCATCAATGTATACAATGAGTTTCTTTGCTTGTTTTGGTGGCCCATCAATGTATACAATGAGTTTCTTTGCTTGTTTTGGTGGCCCATCAATGTATACAATGAGTTTCTTTACTCTGGGTGTCGAGAAGACACTCGCCAAGAAATGGAAACAAAGTCGAAGTAAGAAGAAAAACACGCTGTAATAATAATAAAAGAGAAAAGGAAGAACAACAGAGCAAGCAGATGGAAAGAAATGGAGGAATTCCTTGGCCAATTCATGCATCAAACCAAGAATGTTGGAAGTAAAGATTTCTGGCTTTGATTGACAGATGGGAACTTGAAATGAGAGACAGAAATGCAAATTATAGCTGGTCAAAAACAAACAAATCTGATAAAGGCACAGATAAACAAAACTCAGTCAGACAGCAAATGTGGAATCTGTTGGAAAGGAGACAAAAGCACCAATATCCTTTTGAGTGAGTGCAGTACACTAGCACAAAAGGAGTATAAGCACAGATATGACTGTGTAGGCAAAAGAGTGCATTGGGATGTTATCCGAGTGTGTGGCTTCAAAACAATAGAAAAGTGGTATGAACACGAATCAGAAGCTGTGACAGAAAATGGGAATTATGAGAGCTTGTGGGACTTAAGACTGACCATACTATTGAGGCAATAAGACCAGACATGATTATTGAGGACAAAATAAACAAACAGTGTAAGATCATTGATTTTGCAATTCTCTATGATAACAGAGTCAATACCAAAGAAACTGAAAAAGTCTAGAAATATCAGGATCTAGCCAGAGAGCTGTGAAGACTCTGGCAGACCAAGACAACAATTATTCCTGTAGTAATTGGTGCACTTGGCACAACAACCCAAAATCCTATATAAAAAACTGGAAGAGATTGGAATTGAAACTCCCATTGTTAACCTGAAGAAAAGTGCCATCCTATATTCTGCAAGAATTCTAAGAAAGTTTCTAGAGAATATGAGGAGACTTGTCCCCAAACCTCAAGATAAAGTACATGTTAACTAAATTAGCAAACACTAGCATAATAATAATAAAAAAAAAAAAAAATAATGGTTTCAGATTTAGGCACAAGGCCAGCCATTTCGGGGGAGGGGTTTAGTCGATTACACTGACCCCAGTGTTAAACCGGTACTATTTTATTGACCCCGGAAGGATGAAGGGCAAAGTCGACCCCGTGGCATTTTGAACTCAGAACGTAGAGACGGACTAAATGCTGCTAAGCATTTTGCTCGGCGTGCTAACGATTCTGATAGCTCGCAGCTAATAATAATAATAATAATTCTTTCTATACTGGGCTCAAAGGCCTGAAATTTGGGGAGAGGAGAGTAGTCGATTTTATCGACCCCAGTTCATAACTGGTACTCACTTTATCGACCCTGGAAGGATGAAAGGCAAAATTGACCCCGACGCCATAATAATAATAATGATCCTTTCTATACTAGGCACGAAGGCCTGAAATTTTTGGGGAGGGGAGTAGTCGATTTTATCAACCCCAGTTCATAACTGGTACTCACTTTATCGACCACCGGAAGGATGAAAGGCAAAGTTGACCCCGGCGGCATTTGAACTCAGAATGTTAAAGTCGGAAGAAATGCCGCTAAGCATTTTTTCCGGCGTGCTAACGATTTTGCCAGCTCGCTGCCTTTTTAATAGTAATAATAATAATAACAATAAAAACAGGTAACTTACTTTGGTTGTAGATGAAGAACAGATGCTTGCCAATGAGGTTGAGGTAAGCAGCTGATTGAAACACTATCATCAACTTTCTTGTCAAGTTTCAGCAAAAGTTCATCTGACATTACAACAGTGCAGGGGTCATTGAAAGCATATGGCCAGATAATTTGTACATACTGTCCATCAATGAGACACGGCTGACCAATAGCCAGTTTACAAAAAGGCAAACATGATGGGTGTAGGTAAACCAAGTCACTTTTAATGGAAGAAGGAACCTTTAGATTCGTTTGGTCAGCTATAAAGAAAAGAGGGAGAAAAAAGAAGTGATAACATACATTATACACACACACACACACACACAGTGGCATGTCTCACACACACACACACACACACACACAGTGGCATGTCTCACACACACACACACATACACAGTGGCATATACCCCGAAATAAAGTAAGCATGCTATCCTAGCAGTTTTTCATGACACTCTTCACATATATATATATAATGAGTGTATAGGGATAAATTATCCAGGCGAGTACCATAAGAGATCTCAGGTATAGTTCAGGTTCCAGCTAACCACATCAAGTAGTAAGAAGCACCAAAGATCACTTAAGGTTAACAATCCCACTGTAATTCTTCTGATGGGTAAATCCAGGTTCGCTTCACTGGATTATGAATATTTTCAAGAGTGTAAATCCAAAACAATTACAAAGAATACAGAAATTGGTACATCTTCAAACGTTTTTTTTAATTTAACAGTTAATTAACTAACTAATTATGCTGTATAAATTAACTGTTAAATTAAAAGAAAAATTCGAAGATATACCAGTCTCCATAGTTTTTGTAATGGTTTTCGTTTTATATATATCATCATCATCATCGTCATTTAGCATCTGTTTTCCATGTTGGCATGGGTTGGACAGTTTAACCGGAGCTGGCAAGCTGAAGAACTGCCCATATCATTCTCCTTTAACGTCCATTTTTCATGCTGGAATGGGTTGGATGGTTTGACAAGAGCTGCCCATATCATCCTCCTTTAACGTCCGTTTTCCATGCTGGCATGGGTTGGACGGTTTAACTGGAGCTGGCAAGCCAGAGGGCTGTACCAGGTTTCAGTCTGATTTGGCTTGGTTTCTATGGTTGGATGCACTTCCTAATGCCAATTATATATATTCCTCTGTGGTCAATTATACCATGGTCAATTACTGGATGGTGGCCCAATGGGGATGTTCAAAGACCAACTGAAGACCACTTTGATGAGGAGGAGTAACACCAAACCTTCAAGAGTAGAAGACATCACTGACTGTCATTTATATTGGCAGCCTTACTGTTGGAAAGACAGATTGAAGAAATGGAGAAGAAACACACTGAGAACTAGTAGGAAAAGCAAGAAAAGAGGCATGTAGCTGTCTTCTCCAACTAAACATTTACATGTTCCATCGTGACCAAAAGCTAAGTCATTCTAGGACCATTATCGGTCTACATGATCAGGAGTTCAATCCCACGGCATGGCATTCTTAGGTGAGTGTCATTTCTTGTAGCCCTTAGTGGACCCAAACCTTGGGATCGAAACTGGGTGGACGGAACACCTGATGGCATTATTATGGAATACTCAGCCACTTACATGCTAATTCAGTTAATTCGTAGTTCACTTGATTGAACTGCTGAATATTCCTAATCGAAATTAACCAGGATCCATTTCCTTCTCCAAGACTGACCTGGGCAAACAATACTGTCTCTCTGTCTTTAACCCTCCCCTGTATATATGTACATATATGCATATGTGTGTGTGTGTGTATTTATATATATATAGATATATATCATCATCATCATTATCCTTTTAATGTCCACTTTTCCTTACCTGTATGAGTTGGATGGAGTTTGTTGACGCAAATTCTCTCCAGTTGGATGCTCTTCCTGTTGCCAACCCTCACTTGGTTTTCCATGGCCAGACATGTTTTTGTAGAATATTGGGAATGAATGACACTGCTTGTATGGCAGTGACAATCATTTACAACTATAACGTAATGTCGAGACAAGGAGACACACGCACCCACACACACACACTCTCACTCTCTCTCTCTCGTCACGCCCCCCCCCATATATATATATATATATATTAAAATAGACTCACACAAATGGTTTCAGGTTCATT
>JAOPUL010000839.1:48819874-48834053 GCA_027564515.1 Octopus rubescens | reverse complement strand
GCAGCTCCCCAGCTTGCCAGTTTCCAGTCAAACTGTCTAACCCATGCCTGCATGGAAAAACAGACGTTAAATGATGAGGATGATGATGATGATTCCCAATTTTTGTTTCAACCACCAGAGTAACTTGCAACTTATGAAAGGAAAGTTTTATACTATACAGTATGTATGAAAAAAGGGCAGGCTAAAACGGTTTGAAAACAAGTATGGACGTTTAGGACAAACTTATGAAACTGCTTTGGGCAGACAAAGGGCTAATCTTCCTGAGATACCATGCCCAGTAAGTTCTCCATTTCTGTGACCAAGAAACTGGAAGAAAATACATTGAATTTATTTTTGGATCCTGAAACTTAAGAACAATATTGGGTGGGGGCCAATTGTGGAAGACTCAAACAAAGGGTAGTTTAACCTTCATTCCAGCTGCTTAAGTAAGATGTAAAGCATTGTCAGAAGAGGCCTTGACGCGGCCAGCTTTCCGTCCCAACATGAGCCTGCAGGTCTTGACCACGGGAACTGTAAGCGCCCAGACAGGAAAACCTTCTTCCCATTCGAGGGAGACAGATCCCTAATCCAGGATGCGATGTGCTGCAACACATTCTCCAGCATCAACCTCGCGGCTTCTGTTGCAAACCCTGGTGTCGCAACGTGCAACACGGAGGAGAGGAAGGTCCGTAAGTACAGGAGCTTGGCCGGCCGCTATCAGTTCGTGCCAGTAGCCATCGAGACGTTTGGTGTCCTTGGTCCTGGAACCACAGCCTTCCTCCACCAAATAGGGTTGCTGTGGCTCGCCAGAGAAATGAGCCCCGCGAGATGGAGTGGCGCTGTGTCGCTGGCCATTCTCCGTGGCAATGCCACTGCAGTTATTACCGCGGGGTACGGTTGAATACCCCCTAATCCTGGGACATGTACCACCCCTGCTGCCTGCCACGCCCCTTCTTTTCTCTCTACATTTCTTGTTTTTTCTTTTTCGTTTCTTTTCCGATTTATACTATTATCAATGATTAATAAAGAGCTTTTAAGCAGTTCTATGTACTAAGTCCAACACTATTCGTGATATTTCTGGGTGTTGTACCTGTAAAGCATGGTGAGCAAGTTGATGAGTGCAGTATATATTCATAGAAGAGGGGATGGTGAACTGTTAACCCATCTTGGCTAAGATCCACTATGAACAGGTATGATATATGTATCCACAAACTTCTCTTCACTGATTACTCAATTCTGGCAGTTTATTCTTCTGAAGATATGAAGAAAATATGGATATGGAGAGCTTAAGTGTGAACCTCTAATGTTCCTAATTGTGAATCTGCCTTTGAATGTGGAGAAGAAATTGATTTTTTTTTTATGGTAACAATATGGATGTGAAGGTAGCTAGCTATACCTTGTCTGCTGCAGTCACTTTCAACTTCAATGAGTTACTATAGAAACAATGAGGAATAAAATGATCAACAAAATGCAAAAGTGTATTGAATAATGGTGCTAGCCTGTCTTGCCAAAGCCTACACACTGTATTATTAATACATCAAAAAAGTTATAACAAACATTTTTTGGCAAGATTACATCTCCAGCCATGAGGTCCAGCAGTGGGAAAATATGACAAATATTGATTTCAAATGTTGGCACAAGGCCAGCAATTTCGGTGGAGGGGATAAGTCGATTACATCGACCCCAGTACTCATCTGGTACTTATATTATTGACCCCGAAAGGATGAAAAGCAAAGTCGACACCCCCACCCCCTCCCGTCCCAGGCGGCATTTAACTCAGAACGTAAAGTCAGAAGAAATACTGCTAAGCATTTTTCCTGGCGCAGTAATGATTCTGCCAGCTCGCCGCCTTGAATATAACGAAATATTGAAATTATTTTGTTGGAACTGCAAATGTGTTAGATAGGACACTCAGTTTCTATGGAGGACTTCTAGGATCCCCAAGGTCAAACACTGCAGTGAGCTAAAGTCTGAAAGAAGGAACCCGAAATGTCATGAGGAGGATCCAGTTCTCCTAATGACACAAGCAAGATGTCAATGAAATGGATGACCTGATAGTGACCGCAGGAGAAAAGATAGCAATGAACAATATCAGAAAGCAGTAATAACAAAAGGTGTAAAAGTTACAGAGTTGAAAGGAAACAAGAAGAAAAGAGAGAACACATTAGAACAAGATTTTCTGCCAACAGTATTCTGTGGCAATGGTTGTATCAGCATCTTTGGTCTGGTTCCATAAAAATGGTAAAGCATCATCGATGAAGATTCTTAAAAAACAAATCTTTACTGCAACCTAGGCACACTTCACTGCAAATGACTAGTGATTATATACCATCATTATTATTTAACATCTGTCTTCCACGCTGGCATGGGGTGGATGGTTTGACAGGATTTAGCAGGCTACAGGGCTGCGACGAGCCCCCAATGTCCAGTTTGGCATGGTTTCTATGGCTGGATACCCTTCTTGATGCCAAGAATGCCACATTATTACACACACACACACACACAACTTTGTCAAGATATACCATGTCTACATTTGATTGACAGATCAGCTGCTTTAATATCCAATCAGGATGCTGTAACAGTTGTATCATCGTCTGTAACGCAGAGGAGAAAAAAATTAGACAAGTACAGGAGCCTGACCGGCCGCTATCAGTTTGTGCCGGTCATCAAGACCCCACCGCACTGCCGATTTCCTACACAAAATCAGGATAACAGCAGCCCATCTGGGAAATGAGCCCCGCGAGGTGCGGGTGGCTGCTGCAGTGAGTGTTGCTGGCCATTCTACCAAACAACACTTTTGCAATCATGTGCACGAGGTGCGGCTAAACATGCCATGTTCTGGGGTGTATATGCTGTTACTCCCTCCTCCCATCTTCAGCTGCTTAATCCCACCCTCTTTTTCTTTTTCTTTGTTTCCTTGGTGAGGTAGTCATGGCTTTTTTTTCTCTCTAGGTAATCTGATCTTTTATATTTTTAATGTTTTTTTCTCTTCTTTCTTTTCTTCCTGTAAAAATATGCTGATAATAAAAAGTTGTCTGATATAAGCTTCTACCAAGATGTTAACTGTACACCATGTGACCAGTCATTTCCCTCTAGGAACATAATCAGATTCCTCTCTGATTATTGGTTCCATGGCTTTACCATTATATGAAGTTAGAGAAATAGGCCAGTAATATCTAGCATCTTCTCTACTTCCTTTCTTATGCAAGAAAAGTATCTCAAGTGCTTTTACTAGAGCCAATTTTGCAAGAGAACTATCCGGAACCCATCACAGCCTCTTGCCTTTATCTACAAAACATCTTAGTCCTTTACTCGGATGAAATTAATGACTGCCCTAACATCCATATATAGAGTTGCAGTATTAACCTTTTTGCATTTAAACCAGCCATACCCAGCCCAAATATTCTACCTGTTTTACATTCAAAGTGACCAGATCTGGCCTCTCACACCTACCCTACAATGTCGTTTTAAAAATAAAAACAAACACGTCATTGAAATCTTGAAGATATGAGATAACAGATGATTAATTGAAAACAATGTGAATAAATAAGCATTACATTTTAATGTAATCTGAATGCTGAAGGGATAAATAACCTCATCTGGTGTATTTGCAAGTGGGGGAGTAAAAACACCTTTGAAAGGTTCAGTCAGTATTTTGCTTATCCTTTGGGGACTGCAGTTAGTGCACTATATCCATGGAACAATGGATCTATTTACTTCATATTTATGAGGTCTGATCAAAAAGTATCAGGACTGTTGTTATGGTAATGGAGCTAAAGAATGCAGAGTGAATCCGCTTGGCACAGATTAACCTTGAACTCTGGCATACATGCACACTAAGTTAAAACGTTCTCACTCACTTCTGTTGTTTATAGCAGTACTTGGAAGTAGAGTGTGTAGAGTGTGGCCGTCTCAAAAAGAAGATCGGGTTTCAGCTGTGCAGAGTCTCCTTGATTGTATCGAGGAAGATGAAAACTTTTTGAAAACAATCAGAACAGGTGACGAATCCTGGATCTATGGTTATGCCCCTGAAATCAAGGTTCAGTCTTCGCAGTGGAAAACCCCAACAAGATTTCAAGACATTGAAGAAATCCAAGAGAATGTGATGAGGCAGCTGCTCGCTATGCCCCAGAACAGAGTTCCAGGAATGCTTCCATCAATGGAAACAATGCTGGATAAAGTGTGTGGCTTCTAAAGGGGACTACTTTGAAAGAGATTAAATGCCAAGTTGATGTGTTGTAGTTTTCTTTTTATAACACCTGTAATAACAATTACTGTTATTTCATCCACTGAAGAGATACTAATGGTAGTTTTTATCATTTACTTGTTTCAGTCATTAGACTACAACCATGCTGGGACATATGTATACATGATGAGCTTCCATACAGTTTCCATCTACCAAATTCATTCACAAGGCATTGGACGGCCTGGTGGCTATAATAGAAGACATTTCCCCAAAGTGCCATGCAGCAGGACTGAACCTGAAACCATGTGGTTGCAAAGCGATCTTCTTAACCACAGTGCCATACTTGGAACTTTTTCCCACAATCTGATAGGTGAGTGCAGAAAGCCTCTGTTCAAACTGTGGGTCTTGGCACCTTGCGTTGAGAGACTGGGTTTAATACATTGGTGTTTTTACCTTTATAAAACGCAGTGTTTCAAGCCATAGTGGTAGTACTGCAACTTGTGTTCATTTTATAGAGAACTGTTTGTGCACCATATTGTCTCCTGTGTTGGAAGTTGTTGTTGGTTTATACACATACATATATATATATATATATATATATATATATATATATATACACACGCAGATGTGGCTGTGTGTCTGTGTTACTGTCTCCTTGCCTGGACATTGTGTGACAGTTGTAAATGTATGTCACTGTCATGCAAGTTGTCCTTTGTTTCCAATCCTCCAAGAAAACATGTCTGGATATGGGAAAATATTACCTTACCTGGAAACAGGTGAGGGTTGATGATATGAAGGGCATCTGGCCATAGAAAATTCACCTCAACAAAATTCGATTTGATCCATGCAAACAGAAATGTAGATGTCAAATGATTATGTATACACACACATATTTATTACAGCTCATCATCATGATCATCATCTTTTAACGTTCGTTTTCCATGCTGGCATGGGTTGGACAGTCTGACCAATGCTGGCAAACCGGAGAGCTGCACCAGGCTCCAGTTTGATTTGGCTTGGTTTCTAAGGCCGGATGCCCTTCCTAACACCAACCATTTTACAGTGTGTGCTGGGTGCTTTTAGCATGGCACTGGCAAGTGCGCTGCTACATGGTGCCGGCACGAGTGTTTTTTGCATGGCACCGGCACAGGACTCTTGCAGGCCAATCCTCTTCATCAAGGAGAGCGGCCTTAACATTTCTGCTGCAGAGGACGGGTGGTGGCTTTTACTTCCTAATCCAACTTGCTTTCAATGGTTCATAGTGTTCCATAGAAACAGTACAGATATACCTTCTGGTCACACCGGTTTGCTACCTATGACTTTGCCCTCAATATCAAGCTGCATTTTATTAGACAGCCTTCAATTCCCAAAAGTATAATGCATAGTCAGGTGGGATTCTTTTCTTTGATAAAACCATTACTTTACATTCTATTGATTCAAATATTACCTTCCAACCGTGTGCCCAGGCTTTCATCTTCATATGATACCTGTATAAGCTAGTGGTTGCTGCATTGTGTTCACTATCACAAACAGTATGCAATTATCAGTCTAGTGGTACAGCTCATTTTCACAGCGGTTGAAGAGACCATCTACGAAGGCTAAGACCAGTAGTGGCCCAAGCATTGAGCTTTGTGGGACTGATATACAAAAGTTTCCCATGTATTCATTTGAAGTTTGGCTTAACAGGATTTATTGTGTAAACTATTAAAAGTTCTTTTGATGTCTCAAGCTCTGTCACACAACTCCTCGCCTACATTTATGAAAATGCTCCGCACATGAGAAAGGATAGTGGGAAAATATGCTGGGTTAAACTTTGACTAGAAATTGAATTGTCTTTCAGAGATAGTTGACTTTTATTTTAAAGCAGATAGGTTTTGCAGTTGTTTATGGATCACTGAATCCATTATTTTGCTGATAATGCTGAGTAATGATTTAGGGATCACAGTAAAGATCATCCATTGGTTTGAAGATATAGCATAAGTGAAGCGAAGATGAAACAAGCAATACAAGAGGCTGATTATTTCCACAGAACATACCTTCAAGCTATTTGGTTTTTGAATTTGGACTGCAAGATTCTTGATGTGAAATCAAGTGTTGACACTGATTTTGTTGTACCTTGGGAGGGTCATTTTGCTGATAAGAAACTCATGCACTGGTTCTATTTCACTTATTATTATTATTGGTTACGAGCTGGCAGAATCGTTAGCATGCCAAGAAAAATGCTTAGCAGCATTTTTTCCAACTTTACGTTCTGAGTTCAAATGCCGCCAGGGTCGATAAAGTGAGTACCAGTTACGAACTGGGGGTTGATGAAATTGACTACACCCCTCCCTCAAAATTACAGGCCTCTGTGCCCAGTATAGAAAGGATTATTATTATTGGTTACTGAAAGGCAGTGAGTTGGTATCATTAACTCATCAGATAAAATGCTTAGCAGTATTTCTTCTAGCTCTTTATATTCTGAGGTCAACTTAGTCTTTCATCCTTTTTGGGTCAATAAAATAAGTATTAGTTGAACACTGGGGTCGATGTAATCAACCAGCTCTCTCCCCTGAAATTCCAAGCCTTGTGACTATGGTAGAAAGAATTATTAGTCACCTAGGCTAACTAATTACTCTGCTTAGAATTTGATCAAAGCCAGTGGCTTTAACAGTCACCAGATTATCTGCATGATATCCTTTGAATTGAAAAATTCTTGCTTGATCAATAGAGGTTGGATGTCAGTATTAGACAACAATTTCTGCAAAAACCTACTAGAAGGCATTGGGTTTTGTCATTCGTCATTTTGTATGCACAGTTGTATTATGTTTAATGACAAGCACATGGGAGATGCTCTCCACTTCTGGCTGTTAATGCTCATCTTGTATTAGTCTGCAGTTATATATCATTTCACTTTACTCTCTACCTGATTGTAGCGGTGTTTTACACTTTCGTTAACTTTCATTTGTTCTCTGCAGTATAAGTCTATCTATATATATACAAAAAAAAGCAGAACTCCCTCATGGAAGTCCTTCTGCATTTGCCATCAAACAAAGTTTTGTCAACTGGCATTTTACCGATGAAGGTGTGGAAGGCTCTACAAATAGTCACTGTCACCTGTATCCACATTTTCTCAATATCTTTAAAGATAATCTTCCTTCAAAGACAGCCGAGACCAGTCAACTGGTGTTGCATAACATAAGTTTGCTCTTTTCTAAAACAAACTTTTCTTTTATAATGGTTCCTCCTGGTACAGCAGACCATTTAGTTTCAGTAGTAGTGGGTTATGGTCTGAGCTAGAGTTGTGGAATCTCCAGTTAAGTCTGTCAGAACAACATCAATTGTGTTGTCTCCACTTGGTGGTATATTTGAGGTGCCAGCTGGACACCCCATCTCCACAATTTATCTCTTTGCAGCTCTGACTGATCATTTTCTCCCTCTCTTCTAAATGTGAGTAGCCATGCAGCTCCTCTACAAGAACATGCTCTGCCCCTCACCCCATCTCTCAAACTCTAATTAATACCTCATCCCCTAGTATAAAGCCCTCTCCTTCAGGGCTTGTAGTCTTGTAAGTTGCATGGCGATCTCAATAGTGCTGGTGGCACAAATATGTACAGTACATGCTATAATGTGGTTGGCATTAGGAAGGGCATCCAGCTACAAAACCCAAGTCAAAGCAGACACTGGATCTTGAAGCAGTCCTTGAACCCACTGGATCCTGTCAAACACTGTCTAACCCATGCCAGTATGGAACATAGATGTTAAATAATGATGATGATGTAAACCAAAGTAATCAGTAAGATGTGTGTGGTGGCCAGCAATGATCCACAGTGGCCGAACAATTTGTAAAATGGTGAACATTAAAATCTCCTACAGGTACCACAGACTGTACTTCAAACTCACACATTTTTTTATGTAGGTGCTGTAGTCAAGAGAGTCCAGTAAATCCATCTCAGCACTGAGGAGTCTACAGATTGCTCCAAGTTTCTGAGACCAGACAGCAACAATTCTAGATCCTTTGGATTTTTTTCTTGCATCACACCAAATGTCTTAACCACATCTCTTTGATAGCAGACAGTGTATCCTGGGGCCATTGAGTCCAAGAAAGTTTCTATAACAATGACTTGAGAAAACATTAGCGTAAAACACACAAAGATTGGATGTAAGACTATATATGATTATTTTCATGATTTTAGGTCAATGTTGTTCAGTCAGTAAATACACAAGTATTTTAGTCGGTTTTTTTTTTCAGTTTTAGAATTTATTGATTCATGGCATTTAGCAGTCTGAATGATTGTTGTTTCATGCCAGTGACATGTTAAAACACCTGTGCCAGTGACACATTTAAAACACCCATGCCAGTGACCCGTTAAAGGCACCCAGTACACTCTCTGCAGTGGTTGGTGTTAGGAAGGGTATCCAGCCGTAGAAGCCAAGCCAAAATGGACTGGAGTCTGGTGAAGCTCCAAAGTCTCCAGTCAAATCGTCTAACCCATGCCAGAATGGGAAATGGACGCTAAATGATGATGATGATTGTTGTTAACAGACTGTTGAAATTGAATGCTTAAGTTTCTTTTCATGTTTTCCAGATACGTCTCTCTATCTAACTCTCTTCTCGATAGTAAAAGGGCTATCTCTGTCCCTCCATCATACTCTAATCTCTCAATCCCACTCCCTCTCTCAGTTTGTCTTGCAAGTGTGCGAGTGCTGGTGCCACATAAAAAGCACCCGTGCTGGTGCCACGTAAAAAGCACCCAGTACACTTTGTAAAGTGGTTGGCGTTAGGGAGGGCATCCAGCCATAGAAACCATGCTAAAATAGACAATTGGAGACTGGTACAGCTCTCCGCCTTGCCAGCTCTTATCAAACTGTCCAACCATGCCAGCATGGAAGACGTTAAATGATGATGATCATCATCATCCTTTGATGATCTCTAAAAATTAGTTAACTTGGTTGTTTAAGCTTTTGTAGAAGTATTTTCTGGTACCTAACCATTTGTTTGGTGAAGTTCTTCAATGGTCAATATTAGCTGATGTTGACGTGTTTAATATTTCTTGTTTCACTTCTAAATACACGCACATACATATATATGAATAATTAGGGGCAGGTATGATTGACTGTGTGATTAAAAAGTTTACTTCCCCACTTCACGATTTTGGGTTCAGTCACACTGTATGGCAGCTTTTCTATGGCTGAATGCCCTTCCTGGCTCATGTGTGTGCATGTTTATGTCCTTTTGTCTTGACATTATGCGGTACTTGTAAATGAGTGTAACCATCACACAAGCAGTGCTGTTCATTTCCAATCTTCTGTGAAAATATCTGGCCATGGGGAAATATTACCTTGTTTGGAAACGTGAGGGATGGCAACAGGAAGGGCATCTAACCATAGAAAATATGGCTCGGTAAACTTCGTCCGACCCATGCAAGATTGGAAAAGTGGACGTTAAAATGCACTCAGATATACTGTATCTAAGATTATACCATCCAACATAATCTTCCATTTTTAACGTGGTAGAATCAAATCAGACGGGTATTTGGTCGCTGTTTCTAGCAGGGTGTGTGACTCGACAGAGGCTCGCTCGTCAGCTCGCGTATTTTCGGTGTTGAATGAAAAGCAAAGATGAGTCAGTAAGCAAATGATTCTAAACACTCAAAAATGCAAGTGCTTGACAAGAGTCTGCGTTTGGAAGTGAGGGGGAGATCGTGCGTATTACTGAAGTGAGTAACTTAGAGCGGACGATGTGGTACCATGGCATACAGTTAATTGTTGTTGAGCACTAATTGTAACAAACCTCACCCAGTTCTCGCGATACTCCTTCATACTAAGGGGCTAAAATATGTGTGCACTGCTGCCTTCTCGGTAAAGAGGATAGGCCAAAATTACAATATTACTGATGAAGCTTTAACAGTGTTAAAAATAGCATAAAAACAAGACTGAATAGTTAAAAACTTATCAAAAACCAAACGGTTACAAAGTCACGGAGACAAATCTTATTTTTATGGCAAAATGGTGCGTTTCGTATCCATAGTCCAAAATTTGAGTAAAAAAAAAAAATAGCAAAGTGATACGAGAAAATATCAATAGAATTAAAATTGGTGTTTAAAAAATTTCCAGTTTTATATAAATTTAAGAAGAAATCAAAGAGAATATCCCTTTTTAACCCTTTTGGTTACTAACTCGTCTGAAACGGCCCCTGGTTCTTATGACACAAATCCCCTGTTTTGAAGTGATCTAAATTAGAACCTTCCACCAAAATTTCATGTTATTTTCCAAACATCAGCTTAATAATGACAAAGTTATTTTACCTAATTCTTCATTATTTTCAAAATAAATTCAGATCAAAGACTATATTTCAACAGAAATATGCCAACAAAAGAGTTAAATGCAAGAACTGAGCTTGTATTTATTGATATGTCGACTAATCCTTGAGAACTTTGATATTTAACAATAACATTACACCATTTAGCAGTAATGTATACCATGAAAAATGTTTAAAAGAAAAAAAAAGCCTCCACAAAAACAAAACAAAAAAAAAACGAACCAACAAGGGAACCTAAAATATCACCCTAAATTCACAGACAAAAAGACGCATTGAATAATGTAATAATGTAGTAGTAAGATTAATTCTTGAAATCAAAACAGAGTGGTCACAATTGGAGAGCCTTTTAGCATAGGTCTGCTCAATCAAGGCCGATCTGGAATTGAACAACGACAATAACAACGGCCTACATTATATTATTTAATTTACCGACAATTTCCATTTATCAAATTTTATCCTAAAATTATTTTTTTTTTTAAATACCATGATGGCCTTTATAATTGTAAACAAGGAATATAGCTCTATCTATAGTTGATACCGTTTTCGCGAATAGATCCACAAGATTAATATAACGAGAGCAAAATTATAAAGTTCAATTAAAATAACCGAGGAGGAATCCTGTTCTTTCACCTTGATTCTATGTTATTATTATTACTCTTATTATTAAAGTTATTCCCTTCGTTTTTTTGTCGTTATATTCATTTCATTTCTCGAATTGTTTACCTTTCTCGTGACTCGTGTTGTAGAGGTCAACAAATGCACAACAATCCACACTTGATTAAAAACCCCGGAGAAATATATCAACAATTAATACAAAGTTAGAGAATATCTCTACCTCACATCCACAATTAATATCGAGATACTGTTGTTACTATTTACACACATACACACACAACTAAATAAACATCACAAGTAATGTTATATATCACATAGCAAACATTCCAAACGTAAATTTCTTTTGATAAATAAACATCCGCTGGTTTGTTTATTATTATCAGCAAAATAATTACCAATTTATAAATTTAGGAAATAAATATTTCATGGCGAAAAAAATAAAAATAACAATTTTTAAAGAAAGCCACGCTTTAAGAGGTAGGGTTAGGGGGTTATAATACAAAATCTAGATATTTCTAAGAATCCAAATTAACATTACTGAAAGCATATTGAATAACTAAGTCTATTTGTTTGAGACATATCTTCCACCAGACTTGGGAGAAATAAGTTTGGTAAATTGTCTCTAAAGCAATTTAATCTCAGGTTATTGATTTTATGCTTTAGATATTATACAAAAATGGATTTTAATAAGAATAAATTCATTAAATTAATCACATTCGCAGACAGAATGTATAGCATTTTAAGACTCATCAACAGTTAAGTTATAAATGCGTAGGAATTTTGGAGTAACATCTGAGTAGGTAAGGTATCTTGTTGATGATGAGGAGGAGGTGTGCAGTTTGGCAATCGTTGGTAAGTTAGTTGTAAGCAATGTGTATGAGTGTGTGTGTAAAGAGAACCATCCTGACAAATTAGTTACCAGAATAATGGAATGCGATTAGTGAATATACTTGTTAGACATATATGCGCACATAAATTATATATACATGTGTGTGTGTGTGTCATGCATGTTTATATAAAATGCTAAAAGAAACGAGATCTAAGGACTATGAGGAGAGAATAAATACAATGTTATACAAATAAAATATTTGAATCACTAAATGTAGACACCACACTTGATTCTAAACAGGAAACGACGATATATACAATATATATATATATATATTTACACACACACACGAATACTTTTTGTGGCGTTTTGCTTAAAACATTACAATAGCAGAGAGGAAAAAAAGACTATATAATAAAGTTTCGTAAAATGGAAATAAACTAGGCGAAAATGTAATTTCTATTAAAATAAATTAAAACAAATTATGATTATCAACGATGCTTTTAACTTCAAAGATAATATTAACTGTGAGATGTATGTATAAAGAGTCGATCAATAAAAAAAAAACAAAAAAAACACACTGATGGCAGCCTAAAATAAAGTAGGATTTCTTAAATAAATTGTGGAATTGAGATTTTTCAAAACAAAACATTTCTACTATAATGATGAATTGCAGTCAAAATATTTTTATTAATGATTATATTATATTATCTATATATATATTCGTTTGAATTCTATTATGGGTATGACTCTTAGTCTATCGAAGCTGATGATACCAAATAACCTTAGAGATGGAGAGACAAACACTACGTTGGATTACATACACACCTATATATATATATATATAGATATATATATATATAGGTATATTTATGTATGCAACATATATTTTTTATATATATATATACACTCATTTCTAACTGGTGTATTTAGCTATGGCTAAGGTGGGACAGCACAACAGCATCACCATCGTTAGTTACGTTACTACGATGATCAGCAAAAGGTAACGCCTATTATATACTACAAATACAACACAGGAAGGGAAAAGAATGATTATATGATATTAATAATAATTATTATTATTATTAAATCATCATTAACGCTGATTAAACTATGAAGTAAAATATAAATCTGTGAAAAGAAAAAATATATGAGACAGGTCTATTCTGTAATGGAGAAATTGACGGTGATGTAAGAAATTTTAGCATCAAAAGTTTATTAAAAGTTAATGATTAGACGAACACTAATCGTCAGAAGCAAACCAAAAGATGAGATAAATAATAAGAAGGGTGATATGGTATATAAATTGCAAGATGATTGAATAATAATCGAAGAAGGTTTACTTACGAAAAGTGATTGTTGAGCATGTTGGAGAGAGCTCCGCTTGAGTTGACCTCTTACTATTGAACTCTTCAAACAGAAGAGACTTACACTAGAAATACTCTTTAAAACCTAAAGAGTTCCTCTATATCTCTCCAAGAATTATCTCTTTTTCCATAATATCTGAACCTATCCTCGTATACAGCACTCCACACTTTCCTTTATATATCTTTGAGAGTTATTAATACTTACAATGACGTTAGAATATTACAAGATTTTTCATTAAATATTGTGTTAGATATCGTGCTTTAGTGTATTTCTATTTCTCTCCGTATATAATGATTATTAGAATTTGATGCTAAATATCTAAACGTACCCGTTTGATATTTGCAATTTAATAGACGTACCATCCCAGCAACAGGCAAAACTTAAAACTTCAAAACATCTGCCTCAACTAGTTACAAGAATATAACTTTTGAAGAGACGCCAGGAAAGTTGGCAATTTTTCGAACAAGAACTTTCTGTTAGAAATTCATTTACTACGAATGAAAAATCTGCTGTTCTTTGACTTGAGAACTTTTCATTTTATTCAGTTTGACTACTGGCACATTTTCGCTTGGAATAGTTTCGCCAACATTGAAAACTTAATACATATTTAGGCGTTTGGTCTTGAACTGATAGCTTTTACCTTTTGTTAATTTTTGTTGCTTATCCTTTTGTTTTTAATGTTGCCGTAAATGTGTTCCAACTGGTGTAAAATAAGACTAATCGTTTCAGGAATATTATTGCCCGGAGATGATAAAATGTTTTATATATTTTTTTAAATTTCAAGTTTCCTCCCCAACAAACTATGAAATACTCTCTGGAATTCACATAACTTTATGACTGTTTTTTTTCTTTATCTCTTTTTTTTTTTTTTTTTTAGTAAACTATAATACTCTGCTAGAAT
>JAOPUL010000839.1:48550184-48566766 GCA_027564515.1 Octopus rubescens | reverse complement strand
TAGATAGATAGATAGATAGATAGATAGATAGATAGATAGATAGATGGATGGATGGATGGATGGATGGATGGATGGATCGATGGATCAATGGATCGATCGATCGATCGATCAACATCATTCTTTATCAATTGATAGATCTCTCTTCCTTACTTACACTCCTTACATTGTTCGGTTGTCTTTCATCAAATCGTTTTTGTTTTGTTTTGATCTACTTCCTTGTTTATCTAATGCTATCTAAAATGAAAAGATTTAAAAAAAAAAAGAATTGTTCAATTCAGTTTAAATCTATTTAGTAAATAAATATAATTGCCTTCTCGTTGTTTATCTGTCGTGTATCCTGGTGTGATTCTTATAATTTTCCTACAGTCCTGATAAAGAGGACGTTCATTATGTAGAGCCTTTAATGAGTTTAATGGCGTTTTAAGACAGTTATTACATTCACTCAAGATTTGTTGTGATCTTCAGAGCTTTTGATTCCTCTGAGATTTGAATAAGTATCTATGGAAAGGTTAACGAATCATAATGTCTTACTAACTCGCTACAAGACCTCAATTTTCTTTTACGGCTGAAAACATGCAATAATGATTAAATTTGGCAAGATTTATTGTTTTCATTGAGTTTTTTTTATCATCTTCTATTGGTTTCGTCATTTTATTTTCATACCTGTGTGGGTGTGTTTATATAAGAAAATGTAATTAGTCTCCTTACAGATATTATAATACACAAATCAGTTCTCAGTGAAGAAAACCTATTATTGCGTTGTAATTCTTATTAGAAACTTATACTTTATGGTTCACGTTTCAACTTTCTAGTCAACACACAATTCTATTATTTCATTTGTCAAGGGAAAGTGAAGCGGAATTATTTTGACTGAGGCCTTGTTTTGTTTTTGCTTTTGTTTTTTTTTATTTCACTTTTTTTCCATTGCCACCCTTGTTCATTGCTCACCTCCACTTTATCGCCTGAAGACGATGGGGTTACTGCTGCTAGTAATGGGAAAGAATTTAGCTTCTGCGACTGAGGACAAAGCGGTCTCTTTAGCTGTTTCTTAAGGCTTTAGCGAGAGAGCTTTCAAAATAGTAGTTTCTGTGTCCTGTTGTTGCTGTCGCTGCTCTTCGAGGCAGTTTCATACCCACGATGGGACGCAGTTCCAGAATAACAGTGGTTTTTCGGTGGGAGGTGGAGTTATTATCTAGTCACTTAGGGTGATACCCCCACCACACACATTCTGTACCACAAAGCTAACGAGTCGAAGGTCGACATCTACACCTATGACATTTACCATGACCTTGGTCTTGTATCGTTCCCTGTGCTGTGGGCAATGGGCAGGCATGTGACATAACAGCGAGATCTGCTTCTCGACCCGATCGCGTTTCTGAAAACCAAGCATGCAGTTCCTTCACACACTTTAATGCCATAAATAACGAATGAATATCTCTATACAACAACCAAGGTTAGCTTTTGGCAGGCCCGTCGCCAGACTTTGGTGCCTGGGGGTGCTTCAAAATATTCTTAGTGGGCACTAATTTGTATTGCGGGAAGAGTTTTGTAAACTGTATTTTCTAAATCTGAAGGTGCACCATTGAATAGTGAGGAGGCAGTGTCGTTCAGTACACCCCCTTAGCGACAGGCATGGTTCCTGGCGTTGATTTGAAGGCATAAGGAAAGCAGCGATATGTGACTTCTCTTGATTATTCTTGAAGAAAGATCCTAGACAGGGTGGCATTGGTCACATATCTCTGATACATCTTTTCTTCGCTACGTTAGACGTGTTCAACTCACCTTTATCGCAAGGAAGGCTAACGAAAAAATGGCTGAGTTTCGTCTATGTAACTCAGAAATATACTTCCACAAGTTGAAATGGGTCTTCGTTTGGCAAAATGTGTTGTTGTTATTATCAACAGTATCGTTTAGCACGCCGGGCAAGATGCTTAGCGGCATTTCGTCCATCTACACGTTCTAAGTTTAAAATTCCACCGAGGTCGACTTTGTCTTTCATCCTTTCGGGGGGGGGGCGATAAAATAAGTACCAGTTGAGCCCTTGGGTCGATGTAATCGCCTTACCCCGCCCCCAAAATTTGAAATCATAATTAGTATCGTTATAATTGTTAAAATGGGCGTTTTTAACTGTTGAAATATATTTTTTTCGAATGCAAAGCAAGCATGTCTTGCTATGAAATTAAATTTATTCACCCGTTCCGTTTTTCTTTGTTCTTTGTCGGTCTGCTTTGGGGGGGGGCAGGAGGAGGCGGATTTCTCTGACGAGTATCCATCTTGAATTGAAATGCAAAGAGAAACAATACAAAATTACATCCAAAAACTACAGACTTTGTGTCTTTGTCGATAGAGTGGTCTTCCAACTCACTCCCAGAGGTTTCCTACTAAAAAAAAAATTATCCATAAAGGAAATTATTTTTCTTTAGTTGTTTGGTAAAAATATTGGTTTCAAATTTTGGCAGAAAACCATCATTTTCGTGGGGTAGTCGATTACATCAACCCCAGTGCTCAACTGGTACTTATTTTATCGACCCCGAAAGGAAAAAAAATGCAAAGTCGACCTCGGCGGAATGTGAACTCAGAACGTACAGATGGACGAAATGCTGTAAAGCATTTTGCCCGGCGTGCTAACGATTCTGCCAGCTCGCAATAATATTAATAATCCTTTCTTCTATAGGCACAAGGCCAGCAAATTCTGGGGAGGGGCTCAAACCCAGTGCTTGACTGGTACTTATTTTATCGACCCCGAAAGGATGAAAGGCAAAATCGACCTCGGAATTTGAACTCAGAACGTACAGATGGACGAAATGCCGCAAAGCATTTTGCCCGGCGTGCTAGCAATTCTGCCAGCTCACTGCCTTGTATTTGGTAAAAATATTGAAAACTACTGAGTGGGCTGAAGGTACATGTATTCACAGCAATATTCAACAATAATAATAATGGTACAAATTTTGGTACAAGGCCAATCGACCCCAGTGTTCAACTGGTACTTATTTTATCAACACCGGAAGGATGAAAGGCAAAGTCGACACCGGCGGAATTTGACCTCAGAACTTTGAGACAGACTAAATTCCACTAAGCATTTTGCCCGGCGTGCTAACGATTCTACCAGCTCGCAATAATATTAATAATCCTTTCTTCTATAGGCACAAGTTCTGGGGAGGGGCTCGAACCCAGTGCTTGACTGGTACTTATTTTATCGACCCCGAAAGGATGAAAGGCAAAGTCGACCTCAGCAGCATTTGAACTCAAAACGTAAAGCCGGAAGAAATGCCGCTAAGCATTTTATCCGGCGCAGTAACAATTCTGCCAGTTTGAAGTAATAATAATAATCATAATAATCATAATTTCTTTATTTGCCACAAGGGCTCATATATACATACAGACATAACATAAAAACTTGGGGGGTTACAAAAACGTGGAGATGGACAAGACAAATTTGTATTGAAACGAGAATATTATATGATTATTTTTAAAATTTTAAGAAGGATTGAATAACACAAAATAAATATAAAATTATATAAAAAAAAATATACAACAATTAACACAAGATAAAATTTAACCAAGGATAACAGAAACTGGATGAAGAATCACTACCTAGGTCGGTTCTGTGTTCTGCGGCTCTGCCCGGTTGCTACTAGTTTTACTGAAACTGGCTACACTTAGAAAGCCTTTAAGCACTTTTTTTTTTCTCGTTGGCCAAACTAAAACGCTTCAAATGTCTGAATGTTTGTTTGACGTTATTATATCACACATCTTTCTCGGGTTTGTAAAAACGCAGCATTGATCTGAAGGACATGTTGCTCAATTTCATAGTCATGAAGTATCGTGGCATCCTCTTCCCATGTGTTTTAGATACCTATTGCTTTGTCTTATCGATCTTGTCGTTTCTTATTTTCTCTGTTTTTCTTCGCATAGGTCTACCATTAGCTCCTCATCGTCGCAAGTGGATGGGATTGTACTGCTGGGATGGCTTGAGTACCATCCGTTTCTAGGACCGAGGACAAGGCAATCTCGTTTACCATAACCAGAGCTCTGGTGGTGTTATTGGCAAAGTAGCCTCCAAGATCCGCTGTTGTTGTTGCTGATTCAGCTGTAGTTAACAGCGCTCTCTTTCTTCGACTTCCAGTTGCTCAAGACAGAAAGCATTGAAGCGACTTTTGCTTTAATAAATGAAACAGCTTGACATTTTGTCCGGCACTGCCAGTCTTGTTACTCATATTTTTGCACCCACGACTAAGGCTCAGCTTTAAAATAGCTTTGTGAACTAAAGAGATCATAAGGACTTGAAATTCATGCTAACACTTTCGCTCCTCCTCACCTCTGACACTTAGCATTTGTCCATATCATGCAACAAAAGTGAAAACGAGCCAGAGCTCAATGTGACTGCCAATGGATGGGTATCTCACTATTTGTTTTTCAAATGGAGTGCAAAGCAAAATGACAAACAACCATTATTGTATGCTCTGTCTCACTCAATGCACAAAATACTGTCTCACACAATCTCCTGAGCCTCCTTCAAATCGTCCTTGGAGCGCAGACAAAACACCACTCCATGTGAACCAATTCAACTTTTTCTTTACCCATTTCGGGAAAATTCCTCGAGGTATACCCATTCCTGATTGGACCTTATAAACACCAAGGATATCCTTAATGTGCCATTGTTGTTGTTAAGGTAGTCGCCAGAATCACTTTTGTTCATATCAAAAACCATAGAAACATCGTTTGTTTCGAAATTATAGTGTCTACATTTTTGTTTCCTGCACAGTTTTTGTTTGAGGAGTGTTTCTAACTTGTTATGTAGAATGTAAAATAGCAAAAAGTATTAAAACTGCTCACCTTTCTTTGAATGGACACAAAACAAATCTACAAAGAAAATGCCATGTAATTTTGGAAAAGAAATTCAGAAACGATAGAGTTGTGAAACACGTCTTGCCAAAATCCAAAAGTAATAATAATAATCCTTTCGACTATAGCCACAAGACCTGAAATTTGGTGCTCACTGGTATTTATTTTATCGACCCCAAAAGGATGAAAGGAAAAGTTGATCGTGGCAGAATTTGGACTTAAAACATAAAAAGCCAATGGAAGAAATTCTGCAAAGCACTTTGTTCGGTGCAGTTATGATTCTGCTAGCTCACCACCTTAATGATAATAATAATAATACTAATAATGCTTTCTACTATAGACACAAGGCCTGAAATCTTAGGAAAGGGAGCTAATCGATTACATCAACCCGAATATTTTATCAACCCTGAAAGGGTGAAAGGCAAAAATCGACTTTTCAGAATTTGAACTCTGACCGAAAATGGCTGGAAGAAATGCTGCACTAAATTCTCCCAGCTCATCATCATAATAATAATGGTTTCAAATTTTGGCACAAGGCCAGTAATTTTGGGGAGGGTGTAAATCGATTACATCGACTCCAGTACGTTATTGGTACTTATTTTACCAACCCCGGAAGAATGAAAGGCAAAGTCGACCTTGGCAGAATTTGAACTCAAAATGTAAAGCCAGACGAAATACTGCTAAGCATTTTACCCGACATGCTCATGATTCTACCAGCTCGTCACCATAAGCCAGCTAATAATGGTTTCAAATTTTTGCACAAGGCCAGCAATTTCAGGGGAAGGGGGTAAGTCAGTTATATTGACCCCAGTCTTCTAATGGTACTTATTTTATCAATCCTGAAAGGATGGAAAGCAAAGTCAACCTTGGCAGAAATTATGTCCAGCATGCTAACAATTCTGCCAGCTTGCTGCCTTATAATAATAATGGTTTGATCCATCTTAACTAGCATAAGGAAATTTGTTTTTTTTTAACTTGATATACTTGCATATTATTGGAGTAAGTTTCCATTACCTTCTTAATATTCACCGAGATGGAATAGGATTAATTCTTAGCAAGGAAGACAGAAATAGAATAATGTTGTTATAGAATTTGAAAGTCCAATTATTTTGACGGTTGGCCAGCCAACAAATTCAACATTTGCTAGAGGTCTGTCATAAGAAAACACTCAAAAAAAAAAAAAAAAAATCAAAAAGGTAAAAATAAATAAACAAATGTAAAACAAAAAAAATATTGGATATTTGTTGAAGATATTTTATGGCATCATAAACATCAGCCGAATGCAAGTGGAAGGGTAAAAAAAAAACAATAACATTGTAAGAGAAATTTGATGTCAGTTTAGTAAAAATCCATTAAGAGAATACAATATACAACTGATTGTTTTCATTTGTGAATAAAAGTTTGGTTTTGGGGTTTAGTTATAAAATGTCGTTTATGAAGGTGTAAAAAGATACTTTTTTTCTTGGAACAACTAATTCACTTTGGACAATAGTTCCACGATCACACTTTACACATGTGTTATTATGGAACAATAATGAATAAGTTGATATTGGAGCAAGTTTATTTACAGTCAAGTGACCTTGCAAATATCCCCAGTGAGATGGAAAACAGGATTAATTGTTAGTTAGTAAAGTCTTTTTTATGATGTCTTTCTTTCAATGATATAACTTCTTCAAACATTTTTCAGTTATTAACTAACATGTGACTTCCACAAGTAGACACATTACAACACTTACATAAGTGCAGATATGAATATTTTTTTAACCAGTGCACACTCCATGACAGAATAATCAGCAAGTTTAGCCATTATTATATTCAAACAAGGCAATCACAGCAGATATCAGTACCAAAGTAACATATTGCCATAATACTTACCACTGAAGAAAAATCCTCACAAACAAATGGAAAAAAAACTCAATATTCTATACAAAATTTTACCACTGTCCTTAACTATTTCATTACCATATTTTTAACCCCTTAGCATTTAAACCGACCATATCTGGCCCAAATATTCTACCTGTTTTGTGTTCAATCTGGCTAGATCAGGCCTCTCACAACTACCCTGCAATGTTATTCTAAAAGTAAACAAACGCATCATTGAAATCTCAAAGCTACAAGATAATGTACGATTAATTCAAAACAATGGTAATAAATAAGCATTACATTAGACAGAGTAATTTGAATGTTAAAGCATTAATGAAATACAGTTGATGCACTTTAATTATCTTTGAAATTAATTAAAATTTTAAAATTATTTATAAAATAACTTTTTCATTATTAAGTCATTTTTAGGAAGATGATTTAGCAAAATGTTCTAACATAAAATTATGATAGAAGTTTTGAATTTAAATATGAACACTTTAAAATAGACAGTTTTGTATCACAGAACCAAGAACCATTTCAGGGGAATTGGTACCAAAAGGGTTAACACAAACTGTAGATCAATGGAATATTTATGACAATGGGGTACTCAACCAAAAACATAATGCTATATTTTGTTGAGAACAGGACGGGTAATGAACGAACATCACAAATGATAAATTATAATATATTGTGTCCAGCAGATATGGTATAATATAATAATACATATTATATTTTATAACATATAATATTATAATAAAATATAATTTATAATATTGACTTGTTACCAGAGGCATATTCGAACCCATAAGAAAGCCACTCGAATATGCCTCTAGCATATTTGAACTGGTAACAAGTTTGTATTTATACACATCACTGCTTAGCACTGTCACCCTGTAATATATAATATTATATAATGTCCAGCAGAATCACTATGATGCTTAACTTAACATCCACAAGCAAAAGAGAGTCTGAATTGCAATCAAGAAGTCTGTGTATTTATTATAACATGCATTATAGTATATGATGAATGGAACATAGTATATGATGAATATGGAATGAGAAGAAGTAGAATGTTGAATGAAGCCCAGTTTTAAGTTTGAACCACAACACAAAATAGCTAACAACCCCAGCAGCAGTTGTTAGAGATGTGGTAAATTTTGTGGAACATATGGTCCTGCATTGAAATTGAGGATCGCAGGAAATTTCTTTCACATCATCATCAGCAAATCATAGCGGTAAATTCTCCCGACAGTCTTTAAATTATGGACCACATGGCATTTTAAGTAACCATACCCAACCCAAATATTCTACCCGTTTTATGTTCAAACCAGCTAGATCTGGCTTCTTACACCTGCAATAAACAATTGCATCATGAAGATTTTGTAGCTATGTGATAATGCATGACTAATTCAAAATAATGTGAATAAATAAGTCTTATATTTGACAGAGTAACCTGAATTCTAAAGGGTTAAAGCCTCAAACCTTAAGACATGCCCTCAATCCAATGAAGTTTGTCTCAAGTCAATAGGCCAGGTATATGATGTACATATGACAGACACTAAACCTGTGGATAATTAAGCACTAAAGAAGTACCCCTGTGTCATAGGTCTAACTAAAGAATTGATGATCGAAGCTATTCAAAAAAACAATAACAATCAAACTAGGTGGTCTTAGATGACACTTTCAGACAGATCACTTATAATTTTTGTACTGTCAACCACCAGATACTACAAAGAACCAGATTCTTATGGAACATGACTTACTTAGAAATTAGAATATTTTTTGTAGTCTTAAGTGATGAAAAAGCCTAAAGCAACTCCCGTCTAAATGTTAGTGGTCATGTAGCTCCTCTATAACAAGAAGTAGCTCTGCCCCACTCCCTTCTCTCATACCGTAACCCTCATTTCCTTGCAAAAAGCCTACCTCTTCTCACATTTTGTAGTCTTGCAAGGTGCACGGTGACCTCTTTAGTGCCAGTGACATGAAAAAAAGTATCCAATACACTTTGCAATGTGGTTGGTATAAGGAAGGACATCCAACCATAGAAACCATACCAAAGCAGACACTGCAGTCTTTGGACCAATCAGAATCTGTCAAATCGTCCAACCTAGACATTAAATGATGAAAATGATGGTTGATATTATTCTATGTTCTTTTTTTTTTTTTAAAGGGTTAGTATTCGCTCAGAATAAGGAAACCCTCCCTGAACTCTAATCGAGTCCTGGGGATTTGCTGTACTTGCCACGCTAGGCCTGCAGGTTGGCGAGGGTATTTAAACCCATACCCTCGACCCCAGTGGCTTCACTGGTACTTACTTTATCAACCCTGAAAGGATGAAAGGTTAAGTTCACCTCGGTGGGATTTGAACCTAGCACGTAGAACGTAGCCGGAAGAAATACTGCTAAGCTTCTCTGCCGACACGCTAATGGCTCTGCCAAATCGCTTCTATGTTCATTTTACCCAAAACAGATCCCCCATTTCAATCAATAACACATTGATTCTCATTTTCAACAAATGCTAATACATATAACCTGAAATAACCCTTCATGTTAACTAAACAGTCTTAACATAGCCAAGACTTCTCACAAAGAAAAGTAACTAGTAACCAACGAAAGGTTAAGCAAGAAATTCTTTGGCATTTATTCATCTTTTATCTTTTTCAGTCATTTAGACTGCGGCCATGCTGGGGCACTGCCTTGACCTTTTAGTTGAATGATTGACCCCAGTTTTTTTTTTCTTTAAGCCTGGCACTTATTAATATCAGTCTCTTTTTGCCAAACTGCTAGGTTATGAGGACGTAAACAAACCAACACCAATTCTCAAGTAATGGTGGGGGACAAACACAGACACAAACACATATATATACGATGGGCTTCTTTCAGTTTCCGTCTACCAAATCCACTCACAAGGCTTTGCTCAGCCTGAGGCTATAGTAGAAGACACTTACCCAAGGTGCCACGCAGTGGGACTGAACCAAAACCATGTAGTTGAGAAGCAAGCTTCTTACCACACAGCCACACCTGCACCTATAAAGCCATGCCTTTATTTTATTGGGGGGGGGGGGTAAGACAATGATGTTTGGATTTTTCTATATTTAAGTCACATGACTGATCAAAACAAACATGATCAAAAGCAATCCAGTCTTATTTTTGTTTAACCCCGATAAGGAAGACATGATCAAAGTATTCCAAACATGACCATTCCATTTTGTTGTTTAGCCCCGTGCCAACCCTGAGTAGATTTATGATCAAAGACATTTCAACAATGGCCACCCCACCTTATTTTAAAGGAGAGTCTATCCAAGACCTTTATCCTAATCCTTAAGATAGTAGGTGCAATCTGAGGGAGGTTTGACAGCTACTTTTAGCAGATTGAGTGATAACAGAAAAGGTTCCCTCAATATAATACCCCTCTAGTCTAATCTCACCCCCATCCCACCCAACTCTTTCAAATCATCCTCTGCCTTACCCCCAGACCTGTCCAATATTCTAAACCGATAATTGCAGTAAATCCGTCCAGTGATGACCCAACAAAAATTGTTTTAAAAGACCAAGGGAGACACACCCTCAGCCTCCACTGGGAAAAGCAAGCAAATTTTCCTCAAACCTCAACCTACTCTCTCTCTTATAAACAGATAATATTGTCAGTGATACAGTATTCCACAAGATGGTACAGACATGAATGCAATTGCCATTGATCATATGGCCCTATCAGATCTATCAAGTCTGACCTGGACTTAAACAGCAAGGGACGAAAATGCCAATACCATTATTGTATTTATGGTAATTTGATAGCATATAACACACACATTTTTACCAATAAATATCTCAAAAAAAAAAAAAAATCTCTCAGGATCCTATATGTAAAGCTGGGTCTCCCACAAGCTAAGTTTGTCCCTACCACTCCCTTCTTTAGGCTAATTTTAATCCAGACTGTCTCTTTTACCTAGCATGACTCCAGGTCATGTTAGGTGTGTATGCACCATTGCAGTTTTTGCTGCAATCACCATTTGTTGGTATGTCCCAAGTGACCCATCAAACAGAGTCCCAATCAGTCCATATCTCCGTGAGATACCTCCTCATCTACCGTGACCATGTAGTCAACCAACACTTGCTGTCAACCCACCTGGATCTTCAGTGAAGAGAACACGGTAAGAAGGGTCTAACTTGGAAAGTTGAGTAACATGGCCAAACAGTCTGAGCTGGTACTCCTAAATCGTACAAGTAACAGGACTCCATTATAATAATATTTACTTAAATATTATTATTATTACACGTGGCCTAGTGGTTTGGGTATTGCACTCTCAATTGCTAGGTCATGGGTTCGATTCCCAGACCAAGCGGCATGTTCTGTTCTTGAGCAAAACATTTAATTTCATATTGGTCTGTAATCATTTCGACATATCTAACATGTGGCACACTTGTGCACCTGTACAGGCAATGTCGATTTGATGGAGAGTGAGAGCTAATGTACAGCACATACACTGTATCGCTATAAACAAATCAACTGTGCAGGTCGTTCAGCAAAAACTGAACACTCCTACGTCGTCTTCGATGGGAGAGTCCATCATTATTATTACATATACTGTAAAAATAATTACTATAACAATACTTTCACTATTGTTATCTCTTGCCCTATGTTCAGCTGTACTGCCTACTTACTTTTTATATACAGTAACGTTTTGTCCTGTAACTAAAGTACTTTTGTAATATTTTGTAATGCACTGCAGGAGTGCTTAAAATATTACATACTTTAATGCATTAAAAACTTTTTTTCTTGAATATGTGCTGCTGAAATTAGGGTGCATCTAATATACCCATGGGTTTTTATGCCATCAAATATGGTAGTCATTAAGTATTATTAATTACCATTAAATAGTCTCTATGAATTCAATGTGGATCAAAAGGTAAAGTAACTCTCTAAAAGCACTCCCACACTGTATTCTATTTTTTTTTTATTTTATTAATTTGAATTTAATTCCAGGATTGCCTCCCATACCTTTCTTAACCAGAATTAATCATTTAGCTGATGATTATTTCTTCTCAGTACAAATGAAATATAATTAATTAAAGCTTCTTAGCTCATTGTATTAAATATGTTTAGCACCCACTTTAGTAAAAACAGTGTATTCAAACACATGGACTTGGGTTGAAACACAAGAAAGTATGACTTCCTATGCAATTAGCACATAATGTAAAATTCATATATATGTTTACCAATGAAATACTGGTTTAATTACTCTTCTATGATGGCATTGAGATGTTTCTAATTAAGGTCAACCTTCAAACCAAGCTCAAAATCATTTAGGATTCAAACCAAGCTCAAAATCATTTAGGATTCAAACCAAGCTCAAAATCATTTAGGATTCAAACCAAAATCATTTAGGCGGATGCTAAAAGAGTTAGGTGACCAGGTATTCAACACATCTCTTCAACAAGGATATCTTTTCAGTAAGTCATAATGTTATCCCAATACCAGAGTCACTGGTAAATACTAGAGTAACCTGGAAGTACCAGATTCATTCATAAATACAAGAATCACTCAAAAATACTAGAGTAACTCATAAAAAATAGACTGAGATCCATGATTTTTTTTCACACAAATTCTTGTGAGGAGAAGCCTCCAGCTGTTAATGAGCTGTTAATGATGTGAATGTAATGATATATTTAAGCATCACCAAACATACTCATGCTGGAATAGCGAAAAAGGAATGTAACAAAAAAATGAAGATAAAAATATGGATTCAACGATATTAAATGAAAGCCATAGAAATGGTTAAAATAACACTAATGAAATCAATTATAAAAGTTATTTGGATGTATTTTCAGATGTATCCAAATTTGGTAATAAGTGATAAATGAAGACTTCATATGTTCAGTGAATAACCTTTATACAAACATAGAAATCTTTTCCTGTAGTTCCATTCCGTTACCGTTGACATCATAGTTTCAATAAGACAATATATTAATCAAACACCAAAATTTAAATTATTAACCATTCTGAAAATATTGCTAACTGTTGACAATTTCAAACACAACACAGACATCACATCAGCAGAAACACAGCATTTAGGGGTTATATAACAGGAAAATACAATTGTCATGGAATCAAGGAATTGTCAGGCACCAAGACTATAATTTAAAGCAATTTCAATTATTTACAAATACTTTCCTTGCTGAAAAGTTGCCCATCATTCAGAAATACTCTGAAGGGAAACTATTGAACAGTCTGGTCCAAAATGTTTTATAAAATTATGTTTTTTTAATTATATATTACCAATGTCTTGATGCCCAAACATGTGCTGTTGATTGGTGGGACCAAGCAATACACAGTGCTCTAACAAAACTTTCAATAATCTTTGATTGTAAAATAAACATATAAAATAAATTTATTGGATTTTTTTTTAATGTGTTTGGTGATTTATACAATACAGCTTTATTATTTTTTTCCAAAAATAGATATATATCCATTATCCTCTTCTGGATTTTGGCTTGGCACAAGGATTTGTTTTGCGCAGAAGAATTTCTGTGAGCCCACAAAAGTCTTTTTGAGCAAAATATTTTGTACAAATTGTGTGTCCAGCAAGGACATTAACCCGTGAGCGTATTTTTTTAATTAATTTAAGATTATAATCCGTAAAGCGTTTATGATGCCCATCATAGTTTCCAGACCTCGTGGTCTGATGTACAGCTATGATAGAATTTGTGGCATCTATTGTCAAGAAATTATTATGAATAGCATATGCAACCAACCAATTATCATATGCTGGACTTCCAACAATGAAATCTGGAAATGCTTTCCATGGAAATGGCTTTGATGTAATGAAATAATCTTCAGCATCAGTTCGGAATATAGTTCCACGGTCCAGGGCAATTTTAGTCACAGAATCAACAGGGACAGCCTCTTCTTTAGTAACATTAATAACGTTTGTCCGTTGTCCGATTATCAAAATTGCCTTTTCTGTATTATTAAACATATACAAAACACGTTCTAGTGTCTTGATTAGATTTGCCTCAAATAAAATATCCGCATTGGCAAATGCATAAAAAAAGCTATCAAATGATTTCTGTGCTTCTAAATACATTGATTTCAATAAAGGCACTCCAGTTACATGCTGAACAGTGATAAACCGGTAATGGCAACCAATCTTTTCACAGAAAATTCTTGTCTCGGGATTGGTAGAGAAGACAATCACCTTGACGGACGGACCTAATGCAAGCCAATTACGGACGGTGTTTTCATGGAGTTCTTTCTTAGAATCATGATAATCCCATGTTGTGAAGAGAGTCAAAAGGGTTTGTTGATAAGTAACTGGAGGAAAGTTTTGCAGCTTTTCAATACATTGTTCCACATGGTGTCGTAATTTTTCACTGAAGTCAGAGAATATATCCTCTTTGCCATTCATTTCAATCCTTCAAAAAGAAAACAAGAATTATGATTAATAAAAACAAGAAATCTCAAAATGGTGTTGGTGGGTTCACATCCCCGTAACTTAGCAGTTCAGCAAAAAAACATCGATAGAATAAGTACCAGGCTTTAAAAAAAAATTAATAAATAAGTACTGGGGTCGATTCATTTGACTAAAAATTCTTCCAGGTGGTGCCCCAGCATGGCCACAGTCCAATGACTGAAATAAGTAGAAGATATTCTCCCACCCCCACCCCCAGCTTTTTTTAAGAAAAAAAACCTGTAAACTACCCACATGTTTGTGAACCTCAAATTCACATGACTGAACAAAGAAGGTGCCTTTATGTGGTAATTTAACCAAGTAAAAATAGCAGTCAAATCTCCAACTCTACCCCCCAATTCAAACCATACCCCACCATCTTAAATAAGGAAAGGACACATTGAATGATGTAGTCCTAGATACACAATCTGAGAAACACATGAGATAATCACAGCAGCAATACCTTTAATTATAGGTCTGCTCTTTAACCCTTTAGCATTTAAACCAACCATATCAGGCCTAAATATTCTGTTTTTTATGTCCAAACCAGCCAGATCCAGTCTCTCACACCTACACTACAATGTCATTCTAAAAATAAACAATCACATTATCAAAATCTCATAGCTATGAGATAATACATGATTACTTGAAAACAATGTGAATAAATAAACTTTACATTTGATAGACTAACCTGAATGCTAAAGGGTTTAGGGTTCACTTGGAAATAGACAACATTCACAACTTTTGTTCCTCAACTACTTCAACCAGAAATATTCAACTGTTTTTTCTTTGTTTTTTTTTTTTTTTAAGATAACAGGATGAATCCCACTGCACCTCTATGTAATACATCATTGTATGTCAGAGCATGCAGTATGCTTCTCAGCTATACACGGGCACAGTATATCAGAAACAACAGATCTATAGGTCATGCTTGGTCATTCAATGAGACACCTGCATGTCACAGGTCTGCTCAATAGCAAACTGACCTGGGACCATATTACAGCTAACAGTCTCTTAAGTTTAACAACTCTTTCTGATTTTGGCACGAGGCCAGCAATTTTTAGGCGAAGAGGCAAGCCAGTTATATCAACCCTAGTACTTGACTGATACTTTATTTTATCTACCCCAAAGTGATGAAAGGTAAAGTCGACCGTGGCAGAATTTGAACTTAGAATGTAAAGACAGACGAAATGCCGCTAAGCATTTTGTCCAGCGTGCTAACGATTCTGCCAGCTCACCACCTTCTTTAGTGTAACGATCCTTTCTTTTATAGGCACAAGATCTGAAATTTTGGGGGAGGAGGCTAGTCAGTTACATCAACCACCAATGGTCAACTGGTATTTATTTTATTGATCCAGAAAAGATGAAAAGCAAAGTTGACCTCTGCAGAATTTGAACTCAGAACATAAAGACAGTCGAAATGCTGTTAAGCAGTTTGTCCAGCATGCTAACAATTCTGCCTGTATGCCACCTTGAGTCTAATAATAATTGAATATTGTTAAAGCAAATTCTAATTATCAGAATATCAAAATAATGATATTTACTATAAAACCTCCACAAATAAGAATCATTAATTATGTATGCTAAACAGAAACAAACAGTCAACAAGTGAGCCTCTGTATGAGATCTCAACCTGCTAGAAATAGTAGCTAAGTCTCCTTGATATCACATACTTACTTCTTAAAAGGACATATTAGATAATGGATTCTTCTAGATATCCCTAAAAAAAAAATAAATAGGATGGTCATGCCAAGATTGGCTTTGATCATAGATCAGCTCAATCAAACAAGAACTAACAAACCAACTCATTATAAGTCCAGTTTACTGACAAAGGATGTATTGAAGAAATAATATCTTTCTTTTATCTTTTACATGTTTCAGTCATTGGACTGCAACCATACTGGGGCACCACCTTGAAGGGTGATCAGATGAGAACCAGTGTTTTCAACATATCTTTAACTTGTTTCAGTGATGCTGGGCCACCGCCTTGGACAATTTTTAGTCGAATGGTTCAACCACACTACTTATTTTTTGTAAAGCCTAGGGTTTATTCTATTGGTCTCTTTTTGTCAAACCGCTAAGTTACGGGGACGTAAACACACCAACATCGGTTGTCAAGGAGTGGTGGGGGACAAACAGAGACACAAACACACACACACACACACACATCATTATCATCATCATCCTTTAATGTTCCTTTTCCGTGCTAGCATGGGTTGGACGGTTTGACCGGAGCCTAGCAAGCCAGGAGCGAGGGGGGGGCTGCACCAGGCTCCAGCCTGATTTGGCTTGTTTCCTATAGCTGGATGTCCTTCCTAACGCCGACCACATTACAATGTGTGCTGGGTGCTGTTACCGCTTTTCTTGATGCAGCCACTATTTAGCAACTGGACTCTCGATGCAACCACTTCTTAGCAACAGGACTCT
>JAOPUL010000839.1:48330054-48348749 GCA_027564515.1 Octopus rubescens | reverse complement strand
TCCCCAGCTTGCCAGTTTCCAGCCAAAACCGTCTAACCCATGCCTGCATGGAAAAACAGACGTTAAAAGGATGATGAGGATGATGATGATGAGGATGATATATACATATTTATATATATCTTTTACTTGTTTCAGTCACTAAACTGCGGCCATGCTGAGGCACCACCTTGAGATTTTTTTTAGTCAAACTAATCAACCCCAGTACTTATTTTCTTTTTAAGCCTGGTACTTATTCAATCGGTCTCTTTTGCCAAACCACTAAGTTACAGGTACATAAACACACCAACACTGGTTGTCAAGCAGTGTTGGGGGACAAACACAGACACAAAGACACACACACACACACACACACACACACACACACACATATATATATGACGGGCTTTTTCAGTTTCCATCTACCAAATCCTCTCAAGGGTTTGGCCTGCCCGAGGCTATAGTAGAAGACACGTGCCTAAGGTGCCAGCCAGTGGGACTGAACTCGGAACCATGTGGTTGGGAAGCAGACTTCTTACCACACAGCCACACCTGTGCCTTATATATATATATACATACACACATATATACATAGCAATACTGGTGTCTATTAGCACCCTTGTATCACAATTATGTGATGAAAGTATATTCCTTTTTGGTTCTAAGTATTGTCTTTCGTGTTAATGCTTAACGGCATTTTATTAAATTAATTTATAAATATATATATATTTATCTAACAATTGTACGTGTGTGTGTGTGTGTGTGTGTGTGTGCATGCATGTTTACTTCAACCCTGTTCTTTATTCAATTTTCAATATATTTTAGGTAATATTTCATCCTGAATTTTTGAATTCTACAAATCCACTTTTTGGTTTGGACTATGAAGACTTTGTCCGAGGTTGTCATCTTGGTGTCTTTCCATCCTATTATGAACCCTGGGGTTACACACCTGGTAATCATATTTTCTTTCCATTTGTTCTCCTATTATAAACTGATATTTACTGAGAAGAACAAAATGGTTTCTGACCCTTTAAATCAGTCAATGATCGTCTTATCACATTTCTTCCTGTTGAGACAATGTTTTTGTTGTAGAGATAACTTGTGTATTAGGGACTAACTACTTTTATCTTGTATCTCAAGAGGGTCACTTTGCCAATAATTAACACATGCACTAATTCTATTTTACTACTTTATTATTTATGTATCAATTAACTGCTTAACCAATTAACTAACTGATTGTTTGAATAATCATTTGGTTAATCAATCAATCAGTTATGCTTGTCAAAGTCCTTTCGTCACCGTTTGTGACCTTTCTACTCCAGGTCTGCTTCAAGTTCTGAAGCAGAACAATAATAATAAATAAAAGAAGTGAACTACAACCAGTGTATGTGTGTTTATTATTGGCATAACAACCCTCCCAAGATACAATAAAATATGTTTCAAGTAGGACTTCATATCAAGAATCTTTCAAACCAAATACAAAAATGGACTACTTTTATCTTAATGCTTACAATTAGGTATTTAAAATACATTCACTGATTAACATTTATCTTATTTCAAATTAACAAATATCTTATTTCATGCTTATCTAAATTTCTTATATGTAAAATAATCTGTTAAAACTGATGATGATCAGCAGCAGTTTGTCCATAGAATTTAGTTCCTTGAAAAGATACGTTCAGTTACCATGAAGAATGAAGATTCTAATATTTTAGTTCTTTGCTTTTCATCTAAGTTTGGAAGACACGGAAAGTTATGCCGTCACTTGGTTGTGAGCAATATAATGAAGTGATAGAGTGAAGCATGTACAGTGGTGGTGGGTAGTGGGGGTAAGCTCAGAAAACTGAGAGAAAATGTCAGTCTGGAGAGTGAAGGTAGAAATTGCCAATGCCTCCTTTTTGTCTCCCTCTTCTTTTATCACCTCAAATGCATTCTCATTAATAATTATTCAGCAGAGCCAGGTATTGCAGAGAGCCATATCTCTTACATGCACCGCAGTGCTGTGTTGCTTTCCCTGACTACTAGAATCTGTCATCACTTAGATATCTCTCCTCATTTTCTTTACTTGTAAAAAGCACCCAGTACACTCTGTAAAGTGGTTGGTGTTAAAGAAGGACATTCAACCTTGCCAAAATGGACAATTGGAGCTTGGTGCAGCTCTCCAGCTTGCCATCTCCTGTCAAACCGTCCAACCCATGCCAGCATGGAAAACAGACGTTACATGATGATGATGATAATGTAGTAGTAGTAGTAGTAGTAGTAGTAGTAGTAGTAGTAGTATATTTTTATAAATTCTTACCATCATTATACTCTATAAATTTTGGTGATTTTTATTCAGTTTTTTTCTTCTACATTAATACCTGAAAACATTGATGTTTAGAGATTTACAGTAGCCTACTTTAAATCCTATTTTGGTTCAATTTCTTAAAGAGTTAAACATTTTTTATATATTTCAGCTGAATGTACTGTCATGGGTATCCCTAGTGTGACAACAAATCTTTCTGGATTTGGTTGCTTCATGCAAGAACATATTGTTGATCCTAAATCCTATGGCATATATATCACTGATCGGCGTTTCAGAAATCCAGAAGAATCGGTGCAACAGTTGACACAAGTAAGTTTATTCTTTTGTTATTATTGTAGTAATATGCTGAGAAAATGCTCAGCTGCATTTCATCTGTCTTCATATTCTGTGTTCAAATTCCACCACAGTCGAATTTACCTTTCATCCTTTCGGGGTCGATAAAATAAGTGCCAGTTGAATACTGCAGTCGGTGACATCGACTAGCCCTTCCTCCAAAAGTTCAGGCCTTGTGCCTATACTGGAAAGGTTATTATTCTGGTAGTAGAATATGAGGACATAAAGGTTCAGATTACTAATCAAAGACTTGTGTATTTGATTAGTAATCAAATTGCAAGACAATTTGATTGCAAGACAAACTGTTAATTATCCTTTTATCTTTCTACATATACTCTTTTATTTTATACTTTCTTCAGTCATTGGACTGTGGCCATGCTGGGCACCAGTTTGAAGGGTTTCGTTGAACAAATTGACCCTAGCACTTATTTTTTTCTTTTAAATCTGATACTTATTCAATCAGTGACTTTTGCTGAATCACTAAGTTATACCTGTAATGAAAAGAAAATTCATTAACAATAATGACAGTTCCAGGGCCATTGCATGACTTTTAGAGGGCCTCTGCAACTTTTTGCTTCAAGGCCCCGTCTCTTCAATCAAAATTCATAATCTACACACCTTTTATTCATAACTAGATTTTACTTTATTCTGTCTGAAGTTTTTTCCTCATCTGGGTTGAAATTTTCAGTTAATATCTTAACCAAAGTAAACCGACGGCTCATCTATGTACTTTGATCTTAACATGGGACCCTTCAACTGTGGAGGCTCCCTGTGACCACAGGGGTTGCAGGGGTTTAGTGATGGCCCTGGACAGTTCTTGTCAAGAAAAGCAAGGAGAGACAAGTAAAAAATTATAATTGATTAAAAATTGAATGTGAGCATTTGGTGGGGGGAGGGGAAAAGTTTGATCTTTGTTTCATAAAGTTACAACTCTAGATAGGTTTTGATCATATTAGCTATCCTTACTGAAGTCATCATCATTATCATAATTTAACATCCATTCCCCATGCTGGTCTGTCACTAATACGTATTAGTAGACCTTACATAAATTGTGATAATGTATAGGAATTGAGTGAAAAACATTCACTGATTATGAAATTTAAAATATGGCTATGAAAAATGTTCAAGGGATGTCTTCTATGTAAAGAACATAGTTAGGAAGGGATCTAATATACGTAATGTGGTGAGCTCCAAAACATTTTTAATTATTAATTAGAATTACACCAATAATGAAGAGAAAAATCATTAGCAGAAATGGTAATTTTTGTCAAAAATGGTAAGGGAGCCAACTCAATATGTATGTTTCAGAACCATACAGTTTAAAGGCAAAGGATAAAAAAAACAATCTAAGCAGTTAAAATTATGATAGTCCAGCTCTTGATTAAGTGCTCTCATTAAATTGGTTTTTAAAATAATCTTCATATTATAAATGCAAGCATGAAGCTTGCTTTACAACCATGTGGTTTGGGGTTCAGTCCCACTGCACAGCACCTTGGGCAAATGTCTTCTACAGACTGATCACTGCAATGTGAATGAATTTGGTAGACAGAAACTGTGTGGAAGCCTGTTGTATATGTGTGTCTTACTCCACACATCCCACTACTTGACCACAGGTGTTGGTTTATTTATGTCTTTGTCATTTTTACTTTCACTGGTTATATTTTAGTGAAAGCTTGCAAAGACATATACTGTAATAATCTGCTTGATAATTCTAAATATAATCATATATTGCAAGAATATGTTTGGTTCTGCTCAATAGACATATTAGTAGATAAAAACAATTAAAACTCTACATAGTGATGGTGACATGTTAAAGGCACCTGGTACAATCTCTGGAGTGGTTGGCATTAGGAAGAGCATCCAGCTGTAGAAACCAAGCCAAATCAGACTGGAGCCTGGTGCAGCTCTCCAGCTTTCCAGTTCCAGTCAAATCGTCCAACAAATGCCAGTATGGAAAACGGATGCTAAATGATGATGATGATAGTAACAAACTTAAACTATTGATTTATTTTCAGACTTTATTTGACTTCACTTGTTTATCTCGTCGTCAAAGAATTATTCAGAGAAACCGTACTGAACGCCTTAGTGAATTGCTGGACTGGAAGAATCTTGGAGTTGTAAGTGGTTTCTTTTATATAATTTTTAACAGTGTTTATTGTGAAATACTTATCTAATATTTCATAACTTCTTTCTAAACATTTGAATAAAATTTACTTAACTTTATATTAGATACACTTCCACAAAAAAGAGGAGAAGCAATTTGCTTGCATTTTTATCTCTAATAAAACATTAGTAATTAAAATTTATCTTTTTACTTGTTTCAGTCATTAGACTGCGGCCATGCTGTGGCACTGCCTTGAAGGATTTTTAGTAAAATGAATCGACTCAATATTTATTATCATTTTTTTAAAAGCCTGGTACTTACTCTATCGGTCTCTTTTTCTGAACTGCTAAGTTACAGGGACATAAAAGCACCAACACTAGTTGTCAAGCCATAGTGGAGGACAAACACAGACACAAGGACACACACACACACACACATACATATATATATATATATATATATATATATATACATTTCAGTTTCTATCTTTCAAATCCACTCACAAGGCTTTGGGCAAATGTCTTCTACTATAGCCTTGGGTCGACCAGAGTGCCACCCAGTGGGACTGAACCCAAAGCCATGTGCTTGGGAAGAAAACGTCTTATCACACAGCCACAACATCTGCACCTGTTATTTCTCATTTATGCTATTGAAAAAAATTAAATATATCACCAGCATTTTACTTGTTCAATTTTGTTCATAAAAATAATGATTTTTTTTTTTTAATATTGGTTCAATGCTTCATGTTGTTGTTTAGTCACAAGTCAGCCTGACTAAATAAACATGATAAACTGTATTCCAGCTGTGATTTGAGTAGGATCAGGGTCCCTACTATAACCAATCATCTTTTTGTATAGCAGGGACTACTTTTCTCAAAGTACTCCTCTTTATTTAAGATGGAAGATAATGATTTAAGGGAAATTTGGCTGCTTTTGTAGTTTTTAGCTGTATTTTGGGGGAAAGAAACGTGTGTGTTTATGTATATTTGTACTCGATGTGTATGAAAGATTTTTTGTTATTTTCAAAATTGGATCTCCAAGAAAGAAGTTAGATGCCTAAAAATCATCGTTACCATCATCTTTTAACCTCCATCATCTATGCAGGCATGGGTTGAATAGTTTGATAGGATCTGATGCACCATAGGACTATCAAGCTCCAATTTCTGCCTTGGCATGGTTTCTATGGCTAGCTGCCCTTCCTAATATCAATCACTTTACAGTGTGTACTGTGGCTTTTTTTTTTCATGGCGCTGGTACCAGTAATGCTGCCACCAAGTAACTCACAAAATGATGGAAAAAACCTCAACCTAAGTAAAGGAGGTGTAGTGGAGAGGGGAGTGGCTTTATGCCAGGTCTTGAGAGACTAAAGTTTGATTGACGGACAGGCACAGCTGTCATAAGGATGACAATGATGAGATGTCAGGCTGTACTCTCAAGGTACAAGAAGGTGAATATGAGAAGGAAGTGGAACAGTGGATTTGGAAGGACAGGTGGTTAAGGTTAGAAGAATGGTGTACAAGGGTGGAGGTGAACTCAATGATAAATATTAGTTTGGAGTGGGAGGCAAGAGAAATTGGAGTGGCTCTGAAAGAAGATAAGTCACAGTACATAAAGTGGGGCTTGAGAGCAGCAGTATAATAAAACTGTAGATAGATGAAAAATAGGGAGATGATGTGTGGGGTGGGGGAGTGTGGAGGAGAGAGAGAGTGACATACAGTGACAGAGATGGAAGTCAGGAGTACATAGGGTTGAATATAATAAGAGAGACTTTTGAGGATGAGATATAGTAGTCATAGGAGGAAAGGAAGTGATAACTGGTGGCACAGAAAGGGTAATCAGTGGAAAATAAAGTGGGATGGGATGATATTGAGAGGAATGGATGATAGAAGTGTTCCAGGGAGATGGATAAATGGTAGCACTAATAAGGATGAAATATGTGTAGTTCTGTTCTCATATGATTAAAACAGCTGAATGAAATATATATATATAATGATAATCCTGTCTTTTTCATTAATGGCATATCAATTTTGGAGAATTTTTTAATCTTGAGATTATCTCCCCTTCTCCAGTGACGGTGATCTTAATTGCAATTTGGTAATTATCCTCTAAGAGGCAAAGATAATTTTAATAAATCAAGAATTTGTGTTGTATGGTATTTGATATACCTGTATTTGTCTATGTTGTACAAATACATGCTACTCTGAGTTATTTCTATTAGCTTATTTTTGTTTATATATATATATATATATATATATATATAGCACCCGTGTCGGTACCACATAAAAGCATCAGTGTTGAGAGTCCGGTGTCGGTGGCACATTAAAAGCACCCAACTCACACTGTAATGTGGTTGGTGTTAGGAAGGCCATCCAGCCATAGAAACCAAGCCAAATCAGACCAGAACATGGTGAAGCCCCCTGGTTTACCAGCTCCGGTCAAACCGTCCAACCCATGCTAGCATGGAAAATGGATGTTAAAGGGAGATGATGATGATGGTGTGTGTGTGTGTGTATGTAATTTATTATTTATCTTAAGAGAACTGTGGACAAAGGTCTTGCTCTGTGAGTTATGGTCCAGTGAGCAGGCTGTTAAAGTGTTTTGCTATAATGCTATGTTGCTTTTTTGGTTTCAATCCTATTTCATGGTATCTTGAAGGAAGTGTCTTCTACTGTTGCTTTGAGTCAACCAAAACCTCATCAGTGAAATTTGGTTGACACAAACTTTGCGGTTGCTCATCAGAAAGATCTTTCTTCTTCTTCTTGGTTTGTGGACTTAATTTGTTATTCAGTTAAACTTTATCATTTGATCATTGGACAATTTGTTGGAGCCATTCATTCCAGGTCTTCAGTGTTAGGAAAACTTCTTTCTACTTGTCTGGAAGTCCCTGAGTTTTAGGAAGGCTGGATGGCCTTCCTAAAACTCTTTGAGTTTTAGGAGACTCAGTATTTTCTTCACAAATTCTGACATTCTTTTTAATATGTGTTTAACTGCATTATTTTTCCAGTATTATGTGAAAGCTCGTCGAATAGCTCTTCATAGAACCCATCCAGAAATATTTGACGAAGACAGTTTAACCGTAAGTAATCTATGTTTGTTAATATCCAATGAAATTTAGATATGTTGCTAATTTTGATTTGTTAATATTGATCAGTTGTCAGTTTGTAATTAATGTTGCATTAATTAAAGGTTAATTTTGTATGTTTTAATGATTGGAAAAGAGAAGATATAATTTTTCCGTTTTGTTTGTGTTTCATTTCTGTATCCACTCTCACTTTAATATACACAAATGTAATCGTAATTTTGTCCTTTTTTTACCAATGATTTGTTCTCTCAGAGATTATAATTTTTCAGACTGTTAACTTCATTTTTAGAGAAGAACTATTTTTATACATTTACACACACTGTAATTTGAGGCTTGGTGTAAATGTAAATATTAAAAAAAAAATATTTAAATTCTGAAGATGTATTTAATAATCCTTTCTATACTGGGCACAAAGGCCTGAAATTTTCGGGGATGGAGGATAGTCGATTCAATCAACCCCAGTACTCAACTGGTACTTATTTTATCGACCCCGAAACAAGATGTATTTAATAATAACCTGAATAATTCTAATCTTGCCAACATCAACCTATCTTAGACATTTAGGTATTTAAATGTTTTTCTTTAGTATTTTTTTTTTTTAGATCTGTAAGTAAGAATGAGCTTTGTAGTGTTGATGTACTGTTTGCGATTCTTATATAAGAGTGCCAGAACTTAGTAGTCATACCTAATAAAGCATAAAGACACAGAAATGCATGCATCCTACAGTCAGGTGACATCATCCATGGCCTAGTGGTGTGTTTACACTTATATTGGCTCTAAGGAGAATTTCTTCTCTCAAGACAACTTGTGTAGCATAGTCTTTCTATGTCTGACTGTACACAAACATATTAAATATGACTACATATCTATATATCATCAATACAGCACTGTTAGTATGTGTATGTCACATTCTCATATAACTGTGCAGAGCAGATATAAGCATATCCACCATTTTCCTTTCGATTTTAAATCAGAAATATTTTTTTTAAATTTAAAAATTTTTAAAAAGGGCAAAATTGTAAACCATTATTTTTGTTTTTCCTTTTGGTTCCATTCCTTTATTTCCAATTAATATTGTGATGACTTTCTAAAACACTGGAACATTTCCAATATTTTTCCAGAAGATTTTCTTTGTAAGCTTCAGTAAGAGCTTTTATCATTCATCTTTCTTCACATTCAATAATATTCATTTAAATTAGATTTCTCCTTAAAGATATTGTTTTTTGTTGTTTTTTTGCACATTCTATATTTAATTTTATTGTTTTAAAATGAAGTGTTAATGATTTATTTGAGGGTTAAAGTTGTATCTATATCTTATTATATATTAACACATGAAAATATTATTTCACAACATTCAAATTAATATCTAGTAATTCTAAGGTGGTGAGCTGGCAGAACCGTTAGCATGCCGGACAAAATGCTTAGCAGCATTTCGTCCGTCTTTAAAATCTGAGTTCAAATTCCACTGAGGTTGACTTGGCCTTTAGTCCTTTCAGGGTCGATAAAATAAGTACCAGTTGAACATTGGACTCGATGTAATTGACTTACGCCCTCCCCCGAAATTGCTGGCCTTGTGCCAAACTTTGAAATTAATATTTAGTAATTTAGTTATTTGGTTATATTCTATAATTTATGTTAGTTTTTCATCGTTGGAAATTGTAGAAATGTCTATTTTTTTTCTGGTTTTGCTTTTGACATTATAAGTCTTTTCTTTTCAGGGTAAGAAGATCTTATTTCCACGTCCTCCATCTGAGCCCCCATCACCAGCCTCTTCTCGAGCTACAACACCTGTGCCAAGTGATGGGGAAGATACAGAGGATGGGCATGATGAAGAGCAGGAAGAATTAGAGGCCAGAGTGCTTGGTTTAACAGTTAGCTCAGATGATGGACAAAATGGGCTGAGTCCATCTGATGAAGCAGATGTTTCTTAACTATATCTTTTTTCCAAAAGACTAAGAAATGTCTGATATTATTAGAATTTAATTAGGACTTAAGAAATTTTATCATGTTTAAAATTATATTTAAGATATGTTAGTGATTTTAGTGATGTGAAAATATTTTAGTCTCCTATGTTATAGCACTTTACCATTGTGTTTATTGTATGCAATTTCACCCCTAACCCTCGATTAACAAAAGCAACACAGTTATTTTTTTATCATATCAATCCATTTCTGGTTACAGTGGAAAGAAAGAGGAATTATTATAGTTCAATAATGATTGTATCTTGTTGGAGATGGTTGCTTAAACTGTTTGCTTCTGTTTGAAAACAATTCGTTTTTTTGAAGACTTTTAGAAATTTCATTGATTTCTTTTTTTTTTTTTTTTTTTTCCTCCTTGCGGAATCGATAAATCCAACATTGACCTTTTTGTTGGTATTGGCTGTGTGATCCTAGAACATGTTCTCTGATTTTTAGATTCTTTTCTTGTTACAACAACAATATTACCTGGAACATGACTAAATTATCAAAACCATGTGAAAAAGATTTTTGAAATTTGATTTCCTGATTGTTAATATTATTTACTATACTGAAAATAAATTTTTATCCCATGAAAGGTTAACCAGTCCTCAGGTATCTTGGGCAGTTTATAGTCCTATTATTGCTTGTAGACCAATCAACTTGTCGACTGATTTTTTTTTTTTTTTTTTCTTCCAATTGAAATGTTTCTCAATGTATGATTTATCTTGATAAGGCAGCAAGCTGGCAGAATCGTTTGCACACCGGACAAAATGTTTAGCGGCATTTTGTCTGTCTTTACATTCTGAGTTCAAATTCTGCTGAGGTCAACTTTGCCTTTCATCCTTTCGGGGTCGATAAAATAAGTACTAGTTGAATGCTGGGGTCGATAAAATAAGTACCAGTTGAACACTGGGGTCGATAAAATAAGTACCAGTTGAACACTAGGGTCGATGTAATCGACTTACCCCTCACCTAAAATTGATGGCCTTGTGCCAAAATTTGAAATCGATATTTTCAGTTTGTGAGTTTCAATAACCTTGCTTAGAAACAAGTAAGGGTTGGCAATTGGAAGGGCATCTGGTTGTAGAAAATCTGCCTCAATGAATCCTGTCTGACCTATGCAAGCATGGAAAAGAAGATACTAAAACGATAATGACGACGGTGATGATGAGGGTTGGTGACAGGAAGGACATCTGGCTGAAGAAAATCTGCTTCAACAAATTCTGTCTGACCAATGCAAACATGGAAAGCTGGATGTAAAATGATGATAATGGTGGTGATGATTGTCAGCATTATTTTCAAATATTTTCTTTACTGTTTATAGTAGAGGTGTAAATCATATTTTCTTCCCTTACTATGTTGCAAAACACTAATTATGTCATCCTAGCGATTGTGAGTTTTAGCTCCAGAATATTTAAAAAAAATTGAAATTTAAGGTTTAATAAGATAACAATTTATACAATAAAACAGTCAAAGTTAGCATGCATGGCAGAAGTCATATACTTTTTACTGATTTCAAAATTCATTTTATCAGTGAAAGTTTATTTTTCTATGAATAATCTTTCACTATAAAACCAGATGGGAAATACACAGAAAGCGTTATTCAAATATCTTTTATTAATGTTTTATTGCTATACATAAAGCAAGAACACCCACTAGAAGCAGAAAAAAATATAAATTTTTATTTTTTCAAAACTATTCATCATTGTTGTGAGCATTATCATAACTGTCAATATCATTTTAAGTAATGTTAGCTGCATTACATTATTTTGCACTTATCTCTAAGTAGTGTTTGATATCAGAGCATTATGCTCAATCACATCAATGGTTGACTAAATGAAAGAGGACCATGATCTTAAAGCAAGGAAAGTCTTGTCATTTCTTATTTACTGTGTTTCTATTCTATACGTATTGTGGTAGGTGACTGAAATTAATGTTGGTGAAAAATATACACAACAAAGCATTAGCTTTTTAAATGGATGAATCAATAAAAATGATTGATGAAGTTATTGAAAATTGCAAACTGGGGATTTCTCATTTTACAAAGGAAATCAGAGAACAGTATAATTTTTAAAGCAATAATAATATGTAAATATTTTGGTGAGGTAAAGTGTTTGTTATAGAGAATGTACTATCAAGAATTTCTGAAGAATATTAAATCCAGTAAAATTTTAATATATAGATAAGCTCTGATTTGCAAGCAAGCAAATAATAAAAAAAAAAAAAGTGAGCTTAATATAAGATGCAAATAAGAAACAAGTATTTATACACTCTTCTGAAATAGCTGTTGTACAGTTAAGTTATTGGGCAAGTGGGCATAGCTTCTAATTTTGTCAGAAACCATTGTCTTCTACACTTAAGCAAAACTTTACTGAGACTGCATCAGTCTGCATGCCAGGGACCTCTCATTCTTTAAGGTTGAATATTTGTAGCAGAAGAACAACTACATAAAAAACCCTAAAAAAACTGGTCTAACAATACATGAATATCCAAATTGGCATAAACCATCCTATCCATTCTAACATAGAAAAATAACCAGGGTGGAGAGAAAAAAACAACAAAAAAAATGTTTTTCTAGGAGACTATTTTAGCATTCAAATCAAGGTATTGATTTTTAAAAACTAAAAACACAATTGAAAATAAATAGTATGCTGTACATGCAGCTTAGAACTATAAATTTCAATGAGATTAAAATCATATGAAGATAATGGTATCAGATGGGGGGAAAAAAAATAAGGTGAAAAATGTTTGATGTAAATGGATGGAGGAAAATAGATAAGTAAAGAAGCAAACAATGCTGCAGTGCAAGTAGTAATCAATGCAGATATATAACTGGGACCAGTAGAGAAAAAAATAATGTTTGAGATTAGGCTACTATAAATACTTTTTCTCGTTCTTTCAGGCTAACATCAGTTAGATGAGGCTTCATGATTACTTTATGCAATATTCCACCAAACTCATATCTTCTGTTTCTTCCATTTCCTTCAGACCAATTTTAACTGCCTCATTCAAAATTTTCCCTGACTTAATTACATTTTCTGCTTATTATCTACTTTTAGCATTTATCATTTATTCAGCCATTTCTTATCTTCTATTTTCAATCTCTTCTCAAGCAATCAACAATTTCACCTTATTAATCATCGACATCATGATCAACACTGTTTTAATGTCCATTTTTCCCTTTCTGCTGTTCTATTTCAAATTAAACTTTTCTCATATATTAATAAATGTGAATTCATGGACGATTCCATATTGTTAAAAAGCTGCCTTGTTGCTGAATTGTCAAGATGGTGGATTGCATTAGCCTATAAATAATGGGGTATGAAACGTTGTATAGCCTCCACAAGTAAAATTCATTATTTTGTCTTAGGCAAGTACAATAAGTAAAGTGAAATTTTGGAAAGCCAAATATACAACTTGCTCTCAATTTTCACCTGTTTTATTAATTTTATATCTCATTTTGTAAAGAATTGTGTTGTTGGTTACAGGTTTCCAAAGGGACAATTGCCTGCATCACAACATTTATGATAGTGAATATAATGAAACTATCCACTAAGGCAGAACTAATATCATAAAGTACTTCATTTGAAAGTATTGATTTACTGATCAAAGATATATACACATATACATACTTATATCATTGGCTTTTATACAGTTTCCATCTATTGAATTTAACCCAAGTGTATGTTAGAAGATACTTGCTGAAGGTGTTGTGCAGTGAGATCAAATCTGAAACTGCATGATTACAAACTCAAACCTGCCTGATATTTCATTTCACTCAAGTCACTTAGGCCTATTAGAAAGGCATGAGAGCCATAGGTCTTATTTCTTTCCTATAAATCTGAAGCAATGTATGAAATAACTTTCTATTTTTCTCAATCTAAATAAGGCAGATAGAGATTAACCAGATTTCAAGTTAGCAAAATATGAAATTCAATACAATATTGTACAGCTGAATTTAGAAAATCATTTAATCCATGTTAATATGAGAAACAAAAAAACAAAAAAACAAAAATAACACTTCCTAGTTTCTCCCATCTATCCTACTATAACATTTTTCCAAGCAAACACACAGAAGAATACATAGTTATGTTGACGTGACATTAGCTGATATGGAAAAACACGATGTGAATTATGATAGCATTTAACAAAATCATAGCTGGCAAACATTTTTATGCGTAAATAATGCAAAGTAAAATTAAATATTTGAGATGTTTACTTCTGATAATTGCAAAAATAGTGACAAGTTTATTCAGCAATGTAGCAATAAGAAACCTTCTCCTCTTAAAAAAAAGCAACAAAATAAAGCCCCTAATTCTATCACTTTAAGTGAAATTTTCATGAAAAAGAAATTCTGGAGAGTAAATTCCATTATATAGTTTATGATAAATGCATTTATTACACAGATTTACAAAAAATATTTGTCTTTCAAAATGTGTGCATTCATTACTTTACTGTGAATGAATGAAATTTATAAATATAATTATTTCCAGGCAATATTACATCAAGAGAGGGTGGTGGACTGGTAGAACTGGTAAGGTAATGGACAAATTGCCTTTACAGCATACCTCTACAGTCTGAGTTCAAATCCTGTTAGGTTCAACTTTGCCGTTCATCTAATAATTTGTACATATTGGATGAATATGAATTGCAAAGTTGGACACTTCAGTTGATTTAATTAAGTATTACCCTCTCTCTAAATAAACAAAAACAATTTTATGCTCTTATGCTTAAGAAACCAATATTGCAACTATAGAAGTTTAGAGAAAAGTGATTTAGTCACCAATTTAGAAGGGTGAGAGAGTCAACAAGGTGTATGTGTGTAGAGAAAATATCAGAAGGCGTGTTTATATATAATATAGATATATTATTTTTGGTTGTTAACAAGAGCTGACCTGTTATTCTGAGTGTGAGGGTTAAATGTGTGCTGGAGTCATAGCTAGTTGAGTTGCTGAGGTAGCGGAGCGGACTTAGCAGAATATGAGTGTCCTGGTGTGGAATCTCTGGAGCCAGACATGGTGAGTTAGCGGAAAGGTGATGTCCACTGTTTAGTGTCCACAGGCTAACTGGAACAAGACGCAACTTAACTGGCAGAAAACTGTCTTTTCACATTAATGTGCACCCATCTCCGATTGGCTGAAATAGCTGCAGTACAACTGTGTCACATTACTATAGCTGACTCCACTACAGAAGTGTGGGTAAGTTGGCAGAAAAGTTAAGTATCAGGTTAAATGACCAATAGTAGTTAGTCTTGTCTCTTTAGTTTCTAACTTGAAATCACAGCAGAGTTGAGTTTGAGTTCCCCCTCTGCAGATTTAATAAAATAAGTACCAGTAATATAACTGACTGTAACATTCCATTTCAAAAACAGTCCTTGTGCTTAGTCCTAACAAATTAATATTACATGTATGGCATATCCATGATATTTAGCCATATATCAGTATAATTTCAAGGGTTACAGGTACTGATTGTAAAAGAAATACAAAACAAGAAAATGAAATAAATTATGTACATGGTCTATACTTTTAATAACCAGGAAGTTCCAAACTAATGTTGGATTGTTGTTGTTTAGCCCTAGGTCAACACCAATCAAGCAGATATACAATCAAAGGTCTTCCAGTTGTAACCAAGTTACCTTCCAGAATATAATGAATCAAGAATTACATTAATCAATGCGTCCTTTTCTTTAAGATGGTTGGGTAGAATTTTAAGGCTGCTATTTCTAGCAGTTCAAGCAATCATACTAGCTCAGCTAACGTTTGATTTCTTGCACAAAGCCTCCATAGGTAAATATCACAAAAAGAGGAAACACTGCTTCACAGGAAAATTCTATTACATCATTTTCACAGTTAACTGGAGACAGAATTACTGGATGTGATATTGGACCACTGACAAAAACATTGTGACCTTGATACCTGGCAATTAACACTGTTTGCTTAGACAGTAAACTTCACACCTCATATAATCTGTCCAACTGATAACGGCTGCCACATGAATTTTATAATTGAGTAGCTAGTGTCTAAAATATTATTTAACAGTATTCAAATATACAAATTTATCACCACCATTTACATCCATTTTCTATGCTGATTTGGGTTGAAAGGGTCATCACAGTCTGAGACAGTTCTTACTCAGTGTTACTACCTTCCTAGAATGGTTAATCCTTTAGTATTTAAACCAGCCATATTCGGTCCAGATATGCTACCTATTTTATGTTCTAGCCAGCCAGATCCAGCCTATCACATCTACCCTTCAATGCCATTATAAAATATACGATTACATCATCATAATTTCGAAGCTATAAAATAATGCATGATTAATTAAAAAGTATTACCCTTCAATGCCATTATAAAATATACGATTACATCATCATAATTTCGAAGCTACAAAATAATGCATGATTAATTAAAAAGTATTACATGTGAAAGAATAATCTAAATACTAAAGGGTTAAATAATATTTTTTTTAAAAAGTCACATATTTATGGACCACATACCGGTTTCAAATTGTGGGACAAGTCCAGCAATGTCGGGGAGGGGGTAAGTCGATTACATCGATCCCAGTGCTCAACTGGTATTTATTTTATCAACCCCGAAATGATGAAAGGTAAAGTCGACCCCCGGTGGCATTTGAACTCAAAATGTAAGGACGGACGAAATGCGGCTAGGCATTTAGTCCGGCACGGTAACAATTCTGCCAGTTCACCGCCTTGTTTTATGGGCCACATATTAATGGATATAGAACAGTAGATTATATCAATCTCATTGCTTTGTGGTACAATTATTTTATCGACCTAAATAAGATGGAAGTCCAAAACGACCTGATCAGGGTTTGAACCAAGAACATAAAGAGACAAAACTAAATAAAATGCGTTTCATTCATCACTCTAAGAATGACGTTCTGCACTTTTAAATTTGTTTCTAATTTAGGTACAAGGCCAGCAATTTTGAGGGGAGGGGCTAGTCATTGTCATCGACTCCAGTACTTGACTGGTATTTTATTTTATCGACCACGGAGGAATGAAAAGCTTAGTTGAACCCTGCGGGATTTGAACTCAGAATGCAAAGTGCCGGAACAAATACCACATTGCATTTGCCCGTCTTCCAACGATTTGGCCATCTCGCCGCCTTCTGCGCTTTAAATAGCTATAAAATTATCGCTATGATGGGTATTCTTATCAATACAATATAATTACATTATCACCACCCAACGATATAATTATCATTGGCAAATAATGAAATTACAACAAACAAAATATAATTGTCAATGAAAACTAATTAAATGTTCGTAAGCAATTATAAATCTAGTTACGATATTGAAAACAAAATAATATCGTTGTCACAGAATAATAGTAAAGAGAATATCTTAGACCAAACGTAGACACAAGAATAGAGTGAGACGTCATAAAGAACTGCTTCAATAATGCCATATTCAAGCATAAATGCACTGGTCTCTTGTTCGTGATACTTTAATTGTATACCATTCATCTTTTAATGAGGCATCAAACTTATTTTAACGACATTTTAATGATATGTTAATCACATTTTAATGGTTAGTAATCATATTTTTTGTGAAATACCAATCATATTTTTTTATTGTACTTAAGCATGTGTGAATCATATTAGTGATATATCAATCGCATTTTAATGGCATACAATCATATTTTTTAACAAACGTAGCAATTATTTTAACCTCAAGTCAATCTTATTTTATGACGTATTAGTCACGTTTTAATTATACATAATCACATTTTAACGACATTTCAAACAATTTAATAATATTTTAATGACATGTTACTCATAGTTTAATAACAAACATAAAAAAGTTGCTGTTATCGTTGTCATCGTCGTTGTTGTTTACCCCAAGTCGGCTCCAATCAAACTGATCGATAATCAATCTGATCGTTAATCAAAGTTAATATAACCATGACAATTCCTTTTGTTTTCTAGGTTCAGTGTAACACAAACTACACCAGCCATTGTGTCCTTCTTAAAGACGGTAGGATATAGTTTTGAGAGATTCGGCTGCTATTTCTAGCAGGCTAAACTGTGCTATAGATGCTGGTTCATCTTTGAAGGAGGTGACACAGCTTCTAGGTGGTTACCTGAGATGCTAGAAATAACTGCTTAATCTACCTAAAAACCTTCCCTACATTTTGAAAAGAGAAATATACGCTGGAACTTGTTTTCTGTGGTCACGGTTGGAATATCATCGATAATAATCCTTCTGGACCGGCGCTGGTGAGAGGCTTGGCAACAACAATAGCAACCCAGTTAAAGGAGAGGAAACAAAAGCAGATCTAAAACAAGATCACAGCGAAAAGAGATTATCAATGACCAGGCCATAGATGTAGGATTAAATACTGGATTATATAATAATTGTTAGAAGCAAAGAAGAGTCGAATTAATCGCTTTGCAGCCTTCTTATATCCTGTTGCGTTCTTTTATATAATGATTTGAAACAGAACCAAAATCAAATTTCATTTTCGAGCCTGATAACATATAATACCAATGCGTATGTGTGTATGTGAATGCGTGTGGTTGTGTGTGTGTGTATGTGTGTGTGTGTGTGTGTGTGTTTACGTATGTGTTAGCGTTTGCATTTCTGTGGAGTTATATATATATATATAGCTTTAACCTGAAGGAGTACTCAAAACTTCTAGAAAAGAACATTAATTTTTGCAACGAAAAGGTTGATACTGACTTTAAAGTTTCGGCTTGGTTGCTGACATTATACATACATACATACATACATACATACATACATACATACATACATACATACATACATACATACATACAGATAAAGATCAGTGAAAAAGAAAACATCTACGCTGAACTACTGAGAAACCTACAGTTACACTACCCAGATTACAAGTTCAGGTTTATACCTGTAATTATTGGGGCGCTGGGATATGTAACAAACTGTCTAAGTACCA
>JAOPUL010000839.1:48214820-48225323 GCA_027564515.1 Octopus rubescens | reverse complement strand
CTTTCATAAGAATTATTACTTCTAGTTATATCTCAGTAGTTCCAATTTTCCGTCATAGCTTCTTCTTTCTGCTACTTAATATTATTAGTCAGCTTTTATTGTTTTTGTTATTTCGGAGGTGCCCTATTTTTACTTCGTCTAATTTCTTTCCCATTTGAGAATTTTTTTCAAGACAATTTGACACTGTAAAAAATAACAGTTCGAATGATCTTGGAGTTAAATTCCTTAATTAACTGCATTTGTTATTGTATATAAACTTTGAAGTAAGTTATGTCGATTCCTTTCTAAACTTCACCATTGTATTTCTCTAACTAATCATGGTGTCTTTAATATTACTCAACGAAAAGTGGGCCGGTAAAGTAATAGTATATATATTTAGATAGCTTCGTATAAAGCTGGTTGCACTAAGAATTATTCACTGCTTGCTACAGTACTATAAAGAGAGGTTATTTTCATCTCTCAAGTCTATAATTAAAAACGAAATGTTGCGATTTGTACTTGCATGCTTGACACATGCAAACGGACTTTCATTACTGTCGAATGTCACTCACTTTTTTTGGTGATGCAAGAACAATTGATTTAGCTTAACATTGTTACTGTGTGTGTGTGTGTGTGTGTTTAACTGTCCATCGGTAATTATATTTGCGGACATCTTGAATGTTTGCCCCTAAAAATAAATGTTGGTATCAAATGTCAGAATATCATATATGAAATGTCCGAAAGGTGTGTAGCTCCTATTTATTTTAGTGTAAATAGATATTAGAATGTTTGTTTTTTAGCAAATATTCCTTGTCAGACAAACAAAACTGTTTTCTTTGAAGTTTCTGTTGATGGATAGAACATTTTCGTTAGCTAAATATTTTTTAACCACTTTCTAAAGATTATAATATAAAGATCTTTTGATGAATATAAATACATATGACAAATGTTGTTTTTTCGTTTTTCTTCAAATAACTGTTCATTTCCATTTAAATGACAGCCACTGATAGAAATAGGTCTGGTGCTTTCCCCTCAATCCCCGCCTCCCTCAAGAATAATTCTCATACTACTCTCTTAACCGAGATTTTTACTAATCATGATTTTGAACTATTGAGGAGTAGAACTGATTTAATATTTGACGGTTCAAATGTTTACTCTAAATCCTCTATAAACTGATGGTTATTAAAATATTCTCTTGCTACCATTATCTATTAATGACAATGTATATAAGGTGTGGGTGCACCTTATAAGGCAAGTACCATTTGTCTTCAAATTGAAAACCCACATTGATGAGACGATTGAGATCTTTCAAGAATCGAAAAAAGAATAATTTGAGGAAATGGCTTTTCTAGGATTATAAAAAAAGGTCCTTTTTTTTATTTTTTAAGTCATCTGAAGTAGAAAATCGAAAAAAAAATTGACATTAAATGCCTAAAATATATATTCTGGAATTAAATAAACGAAGTGATTCCTTTTCCCGAAAGTCTACACCTTATCTAACAAGTATCTCTCTTTTAATCACATATTTAGACAAAATTAAAATTAGGCATAATGCTATTTCATGTCGGCCATTCAAACGTTCTATTATTATTACATAGGTGTGTAAATGGGATGTGCTTCGCTTTCCGAAAGGGATTTGCAGTAAAGACGATGTGATTGAGACTAATATTCAAAATTGGATTACTCTCTCACTGTAAAAATAGTTATATTGCTACAAATTTTCACATTTGTAGAGGTACAGTGTTGATAAAATTATCGACATATTTATTATTTTATCGATACACAGATATCAGTCTCTGCACCCATTGAAGTGTCCGAGCACTGCTTTAATCAAATCCTCACATTTCACACCTACTTTTTACTACATCCACCCCCACTAAAATGAGACTTTGGAAATAAATTTAGTTTGATATTAATAACATTTTAAAACCAACAACAGTATCGTGTTTATCTTATTGACATGTGTTAATTAAAACCAAAATTTGTATTTCTGGAAAGATGACAGCTGTTTCAAATATGAACCATTTATGTTTATACATATTTTATTTACATTCTTTTTTAGCTTGTACTATTCATTGTTTCCTTTGTGACCCATTCTCTACATTACCGGTGGAACTAGTTAGACCTGAATGACATAAGTCGCACTTTTTTTTTTATTTTTGTTATCATTAGTGTCCAGAATTTATAACTTTTTTTTTTCCTAATTTTGCGACTGTTGGGGGGAGAAGTCGTTATTTTGAAACCTGGCGCAATTTTCAACTAATTAGTAATAAATTTACTTCAATGTTAGAATTATGAAGAAGAAAAAAACTAAAAAAATTTAACATTTAAAAAAATTATAGAATTCTAATTAAAAGTACTGAAAAGTTTCAGTACAATTAGGTATGATATCGGTTCAAATTCTCTTGAGCCCATTCAAAGCATTTTGGAAAATTACCATTAATGCCCCTTGCAAACGGAATCAACCTTTATATTGTCTTAACCAGCATCTTCAGATGTATAACTTTCTCTGAAATACTGCATTTAGTATAACCATGAAAAAAGAAGCAGACTCTCATTTAACTTCCAAGAACTATTTTTGTCTGTTTAGTCCATAAATTGTCATTTTTGTCATCAACTGAAACTTATCAACTGAAACTTTTATGTTCTAGTTAAAGGTTCTCTTAATATTTTTTTAAATTTTTAATCAATTTGACCTGAAATTATAAATCTCTTACTTCATTTATTTGGTCAAATGGTTATGTTGTCAAATTGTATTTATCCGAATAAGGCCATTCTTGTATGTGATCATGTTTAAAAGCTTTATTTCACTGAATAACCAAGCTCTGGTTATTAAACTGGTATCCACCTTAAGTAGTCTTAATAGGCATGTAAAATGCATGCAATTTTAGCATATAACAAAATTTCAGTTTGAATTATTGAATTGGTTTAATTCTTTTCATTATTTGGTAACTGCATCTAACACTATTTACATTATTCTTATAGTCTGGAATATAATTCAAAGCTTGATGGACTTGATTCTCTATTTTGTTTCTATCAATATTTATCATTGATCTACATGAGCTAGTATATTGTTAACCCTGAAGAATTGTATTATTTCCTAAGATATAAATCTGTTGTTGCAGTCCATTTTTTTCTTGAACATCAACACCAAACTGGAACCTCAGTTTCATCACACATTTTATTGATGATTGTATTTGTCTGCACATCAAAGAAGGTGGACTAAGACGTCTTGAGTGATCAGACATTTAGAAGATTAAGTCGTCTTCTAAATATCTGATCACCCCAAAGCATGTTATTCAAATATGTACTAACCTTTTAAATGGCGAACACCAAAGGAATATGAATATTTTATGGTACTTTTCAATAATGAGATTGAAAATTTTATGTGAGAAACTAACAATTGTAGTTTTTGCACTTAGTGAAAATAAATATAAAAATTACCCTTAAAAGATTCTTCTGTCTTTTGCCCATTTGGCACACATATTCATGCAACCCATTTGGCACACACATTCATGCAACCCTTTCCTGCCATTTAAGGATTAATAGAACGCTATAAATATGCTTTCTTTTAAACCCATCTTAACATTTGTGACCATTCTTTCAGCAATTCCCTTTGATTCTGAGTAATATGGAGGCATTTTTATAGGTTTGCATTTGATTAAGCTATATGTACAAGTCATTTTCAAAAAATTTAGTCATATGTTGTTGATACTGGATCACCATTTTTAGCAAACACAGTTCTTGATACATGTCCGACTTATTTATTGTTAACACTTATTACTGGACACCCAGAATATACATCCGCAGGTAGGAAGGATAGTGCTAAATCCATGTACAAGTAGCCATCCTTTATTTAGTCCATATGTGCACTGTACAAGTTTTGGTTTTATTCTAACGTGTCAGGTATCTGGCATATCATTTACATTCTCTGTAACTTCTAATTCCAATCAATTCTCCATGAATTTTTCCAATTAAATCCCTCTTAATATATCAATTAAATTGTCACTTGTCCAAGTTTACGTATCTTTGTTTTATTACATTGTCTACATGACTGTGTTATCCAAAACATTCATAAATTCCAATTGTGAGAATGCACCAACAGGATATTTGAGATCTCTTCACATATTTCATAATCAAATGACATTTAAAAGGCCCATCTTAAAATATATACAGATGTTACTTTCAGTAACCAATTTTTTAAGTATCTTGTTTCACCTAAGATTTAACTCTCTTAGAAGATATAGTACAAGATGGTTTTCTTGTGAAAGTATTCTTGACTAGCATTTTCACTTGTTAAGGTAACCTCTTTTATAACAAATCTCAACCAGTGACTTTTAATCTGATTTATATCCTGAAATGTGTTTTGTTTTCTTAACTCCCTGTGAAACTGAAATCCCATATTTACCTAGTGAGGCATGTAGCAACATGTAATCTACTGATCAATATATTTCCCCATTGTGGTTGCCAAGTCCAGGAAAATATTCTTTGCTACTAAATGAACTGGTGATATACTTGCCTTTGTCCCCCACCCCCACTCCAAGGCAATTCATTAATCTCTAGCACACTCATTCTTGGTAATTCCAATTTTTTTAATGATTTTTATCTACTTTCAACAATTATAGTGCTAATACATATATCTTGATAATAACCATTATCAATATCATTTCCAACATGTTCAATTACTCTCTGAAACCCATTGTGGAAGACGTGCCCACCTTAACAAACCCATTGACGTTTGTAACTTCAACACATTTCTATCTGATGATATGACATCTTTAAATCTAATTTAGTAAAAAAAATTCATGTCTGAAAGAGTAAAATATAGATTCAGTATTCTGTGTTGGATAAGAATCTGAACAAATCTTTTCATTTGCACTTCCTTCATAGTCTATGGCCCAAAGGAGAGGGCCATTTACTCCTTACAAGAGGAATCTTTTCTAAAAGATACGTTTCCTTAACTCCATTTGTTTGTTTCAAATTCACAAAAATGAGCTGACTTGTGTAATTTATGAGAATAACTTTGAATCAATTCAGATTTTGATGCTGTGATAACAATCTGATGCTTTCAACAAGAATCAATACCTTTTGGAGACCAGCTAATGACACTATTACAGATCTTAAGCTGCTAAAAATGTATTTCAAGTTCCAAGGTTTTTGCCATTACCAAAATTTTCTGTGATCATAATTCCTGATATATAAGCAGATGTTCTGTTTTTATTATTAATGTCTGGAGCTTCTTCATATTGCTGCAGCAAAGTATCGTCAGTCAGTATCATATATTAGTCATCGAGTGTTTATATTATCAGGCACCATTATTGTCCTATAGGATTTATCCAAACCATAGCTGTTGCACATGGTTCTTTGGTCAGAAGCTTTATCCAGCTGCATAGCCAAACAATCTTAATCAGCATGTAAAATACATAGTGCTACCAAGGGGTCTTGTCTTGCAAGCTTAATATGGATAACACTAACCACTAGTCCTTGAACTAAACATCTAAATAGTCATCACTATTTTAATGTCTGTCCCAGTTTCAGTTAACTAGTCTTTGACACTTGAATTTTTTACTTTATGGAATACATCTACGGGTTTTAGCTAACTCTATGTATAAACCTTGTTTTGTCTTCATGGAAGAAAAAGAAGTATCAGCTGAACTTATTTCAATCTTCCATTGAAATTTCATAAGCAATCGTGTACCCTTTTTGTGACTTTATGCAGGCACTACCTATAAACCCATTATAAGGGCTTAAATAAATTGAATAGACTGCTTTGCATGTAAAACGCTAAAGTATAGTAAAGCATTAAAAGAAAATGTTAGCACATAATATATTAATCGAGCTTATTTAGTTGCTGATGTAGTCATCATTTAATGTCCTCTATGCTGGGTTGGATGGTTTGACAAGAGCTAGCACAAGTTCTTTTGTCTGTTTTGGCGTGGTTTCTATGGATAGATGACCTTCCTAACGCCAACCACTTTAGAGTGTACTGGTTGGGATAGTATTGAGTGAGGTGGCTTTGTGCCAGTTAAGAGGTTAAAAGAATAATAGAGGAATAGAGGTAGGTGTCTTGCTAGAGAAGTGAAGTGATACAGAGGATTGGACTGGGGGGAGGGATTTTGTAAGAATGTGAAGGGAAATGGTTAAATGAGATACAGGTGGCTGCTAGTAATTGAAGGTGAGATAATATAGGAGTGGCTTGGGGAGAAGGGAGGGTTAGATGTGTGAGGGCACTGCTCGACACAAATCAGAAATTAAAATTATATCACCTTTGACTACGTTTCAGGAACATTTGTTAATTTTGCACTTTGAACTGTTAATTTCCCTTTTTATATACAAAATGACTTTTTAACATTTTGTTTTTTTCTTTTTAGGCTCTGAGTAAACATCAATCCACTTATAGAAAGCAACATGAAGTGGGTATACGACATGAAGAACGATTTCTTCAAGAGACCCTTTCTTTGGAAGACCAGTACCGGGGTACCATTGGTGAGCTTGAAACTGAGCTTAAATCTATCAAAGCTGCTTATGATCGCATCACATGTGAAAATGAGCGGCTCAATGCACTGGTTAATGAGAGTCAGCAACAAATGGAAGCTTTAGAGCTTCAACGTAAACAACTGAGAAATGAAATAAAAGAATATAAGGTTCGAGAAAATCGTAACCTTGCTGATTATGCTGAACTGGAAGATGAAAATATAAACCTTCAAAAACAGTTATCTCAGTTGCGACAAAGTCAGGTGGACTATGAAGCATTAAAACACGAGAAAAGAGCGCTTCAAGAGGAAACAGATGATCTGAATACAGAGTTGGAGGAAACGAAAAATCTTAAAAAAATTATAGAAAGAAATCTTGAAGAGGCTCTGAATTCTCTTCAACAAGAAAGAGAACAAAAACACATGTTAAAGAAAGAACTTGATCACCATTTAACACGTGAGTCTATGTTCAATTTGAGTAATTTGGCCCATATTGGTGGCTTGAGTGATGGACTTAAATTTAGCAATAATCATGATCTTAATCTTAACAGTAGTCATCGAGAACCTAATGATGATGAAAGTGAATCTCAAGATCACCCTGCACTTAAGCGATTAGAAGCAGACTTTGTACAACCTCAAAAAGAAAGTATTATTCCTAAGCCTGCCCCGGCCAGTGTCAATGATTTACTTAGTGAAATCCATATGACTGAAGTACAGAAACTACAGCAGTTACTTGACCAGAGTGAGAATGAGAAAATGGAACTTCAGAAAGGTTTGGATGAAGCTCAAAAGATAATGCAAGATACTCAGAAAGATCTTGTTGAGCAGAAAGAACGGGCTGCTCAGTTGAAGTCACATATGAGTGCAATAGCAAATATTAGTGAAGCCGATATTACTTTATCTGAGGGAGAACTTACTGAAGAAGATATTGCTGAGATTCAGAATGAAACTGACCAAGAAAAGAAAGAACTTCTGCTCTTAAAACATAACTACAGAATTAATGAAAAGAATTATACTGCAGCCTTGAAACAAATTAGTAATTTGCAAGCAGAAATTTCTTGTCTTCAAGAAAGAGTGCAAAATGCTGACAGTTACAAATCAATTGATCCTGAGGTGAAGGAGAAATTATCTAGCCTTAATGAAACTGTCATGGAATATGAGGAAACAATAAAAGGTTTACAGAAGGAACTGTCTGGAATGACTGACTCGGCAGACAGTGCCCAAGGTAAACTTAGTGTCACCCAGGATCAATTGGTTCATATTACAGAGGAAATGGCTCAGCTCTATCACTTGGTTTGTGAAGTCAATGGTGAGCTACCAAGCAGAGTTATGCTTGATCATGCCAAAAGCGCAGCACAGATGTCTCGACCAGATAATGTTCGAGAAGGAAGTGAAGAGAAAGCCGAAGCCTCTCAAAAGACTAATGAAGTAGAAAATTCTGAAACTGGTTCACAAGCTCAAAAGAAAACGAAAGACCTTGTCAGCCAGGACTTGAAGGGAGCAGGAGATCCTACATCTTGTGGAAAGTTAGTTGAAACTGTTTTGGACCAAATAAAGTATTTGAGGCGTGCTGTTGACCATCTACTAGTGACTAGGCAGCGAGAGAGTGGAGATAATGAAAACACTGATGTTAAAGAACTACAAGAACAGATAGTGAAATTGAAAGCTATGTTATCAACCAAACGCGAACAAATTGCTACTTTACGTAGTGTGTTAAAAGCAAATAAATCCACTGCTGAGATTGCCTTAGCTAATTTGAAACAGAAATATGAGAATGAGAAAGTAATAGTAACAGACACTATGATGAAGTTAAGAAATGAACTGAAGGCACTTAAAGAAGATGCTGCAACATTTGCTTCCTTACGTGCCATGTTTGCGCAGCGCTGTGATGATTATGTGACCCAGCTTGATGAAATGCAAAGGCAGCTCGTTGCTGCAGAGGAGGAGAAAAAGACTTTAAATTCCTTACTTCGTATGGCTATACAGCAAAAATTAGTACTAACACAGCGGTTGGAAGATTTGGAATTTGACCGAGAGCGCCGTAACATGCGAAGGCAGGGCCGTAGCAAGATTGGTCCCACCAAAGTAAGTTACTACGCTCCATATGAAGAATTTGGTCGAAGGCAAAAGAGAGACTATTAAACTAGGTGACTAGTCCTGTGGACCCGGAGAACCGGGTAAGTCAGGGGGGCTAATGTGCTTACCTAAATGGGGAATGCAGCTGCTATCATTAATTTTTCCCTGCTTTGCTCTCTTTGATGTGTTACCCTATTTCTTTAAAATATCTAATTATTTCTGGGTGAATGGGTATATATGCATGCTTATATATGATGTTTTGAGCTCGTCACTTTTTATTTCTTTTTTTTACACATCCATTATTCAGCTGGTCAACGATTAAGTTTCACCTTTAATTTCTGTTATGTAGTGGTATTTTTTAATGCTTCTTTGGGTGCTATGTTTTGAATAAGAAAGAAATAGTTGGTACTTTTTTAGAATTAAAATCAATCCAAAATTGGATGTCTTAAAAGAAATGTAGCTGAAACATGGACACTTTTTCCCTGAATGACACAAGGTTTCTGAACAAAGTATGTTTATAGTAAAAGCCAACAAAAGGTTGACTGTAGAGATATAAGATACTTGAGAATTTGAAGACACTAAAAAGTTGCAGGATTTTCAAGGAAAGCTTCTGAGATGTCAGGATATTATAATAGATTAATGGTGCATTGGTTTCTTAGTTAATTATTTAATTCCTCAAATAGTTTAGAAATGTTATTCTCAGTGACTAAAATACTAATTTGAATAACTTGTCTATGAATTATCTGGACATGACTTAAGAGGTTGTCAACTACATACATTTATTAATGTGGTTTAATAAACAATCGTATTGTAAAATTCATCAGTCTCAATAACTGCTTCAGACCATTCTGGGATTCAGACCTACAATATCCCTCACTGAATAAGTCATCTTCCCTAACTTTAGATCTAGGATTTCCAGTCATTTTCACTCAGTGTCATATTCTTAAAACCTTTTTAAATCATGAATCTTGTCTGAGTTTTATAATGTACTCACTAGACGTATCTGAGTAAAAATTTACTTTAAAAGAATCAACTAAGTTATGAAAGGAGTAGAATGTTATAAAGCTACAGGATAGTGAGCTTAGCTGAATACAAATAGATTAACTTGATTCTCATAGATTATATTTAAGGACCACAAAAAGAATTTGGCTGTTGGATGTGTGTTGCTTTAAAAAACAACTTGAACATGAATGAACTGTATGCTGCCATCTCAATCCATTTACCTCATCTTATCTCTCACTGCACCCACCATATTGTCTCCTGTTATACTCCATACTTGCCTTTTTACACACATAATCTCTTTTTATAACCTATTCCATGTTTGCTTGTTTTGTTTTTTTGCGGGGGTACCGAAAGTTCAAAATAAATTGTGTCCAGTTGGTTTTTATCCTCCAGACACTTCTTCGAATTAAACAAACTCTTATAAAATCATCTGATATGAGGTATTTAGAAAAGTTGAGGGTAGCAATAGGAGAGTAATAGCATCTTGGGTATGTTCCAGTATATATATGTGTTTTAAGGGAGATTGTGTAAGTTTAAAAAGGAACCATGTCAAAAGAATTAGCAAAATGTATGCAGGACTAAGATGGTTATCAGCATATAATATGCTAACAATAAATATTGGTTGATGTAGCAATGAAAACTTATAATAGAGGGATCAGCAATAGAAATATTAAGCTCTCACAAATTAAATCCATCTGCATGGCAGAAAAAAAAGTGGTGGGGAGGGTCTACAGTTGGATTCCCTTTCTAATGTTGCCAAGTATTTCCGTAACTTAGTAGTTTGGCAAAAGCGATCAATAGAATAAGTACCAGGCTTAAGAAAAAATTTCTTCAAGGCTGTGCCCCAGTATGGCTGCAGTCTAATGACTGAAATAAAACATATATATATATGCTTGCATGGAAAAACGGACGTTAAATGATTATTTATATATATATATATATATATATATATATATATCTCTTTTTTTTCTGT
>JAOPUL010000839.1:48138958-48149660 GCA_027564515.1 Octopus rubescens | reverse complement strand
CTTTGGTCGGCCCGAGGCTATAGTAGAAGACACTTGCCCAAGGTGCCACGCAGTGAGACTGAACCCAGAACCATGTGATTGGGAAGCAAGCTTCTTACCACACAGCCATGCTGTGCTTATGTATACATTCTGTGCTTGTACAAAAAAAAAAAAAAAAAATCACTGAGCTATATGTATGGTGATGTTTGTTGTGGTTACCCCGTAGACAAATAATCTAGGAGCTCTGCACTTTTGAAGACAAGTAGAACGAAAAATCTTTTACTTGAAAAACTGGTAAGAGTTAACAACAGTAAGGATATCCAGCTGTAAAACAATGCCTCAACATTGTGTATTCATCAAACTCTAGCTACCATGGAAAAGCAAAAATAAAACAAAAAAATGAGTCAGGAAGGAAAGCAGTATCCATGACTCTTTGCAACACCTCCAAAACTGGTGGGAAGGACACGCAAGGTATTCTCGAATGGAGACTTGGCTTAAATACTTGCAACAGAGTTAACTCCCTTGATACAAACTGGGCAACTGATTGAGGCTACTATCCAAAAAGCCCATGGCAGGTTTGAAAGAACAGGGATCCAGTAAATGTGCTACTGTTTATCTGTTACAATGAATGCTTGCTTACTAACAATGTTATTCCCTCAATACGTCTGTAGATTTTGCCATGTTTATGCTATGACTTTCTGTAAAGAGTGGTTTGCCAAGTTTACTTGAAACTGATTATTACCTCAATAACATTATTGTCAATTCAATCAAGAAATGATAGATCTGGTCTTACAATATTAATTAGTTCACAAATTATGATTAGATATTTCAACCAATTATTAATAGGATTTTGGAAGAGGAGGGGTGGGGTTGGGGGAATGTAAGTTTCTTTTGATTTTAATTTTAAATAATTATTACAGCAATCAACAAATCTGCTAGTAAGAATATTGAAAAACTTTAATTCTTGTTAATTTGTCTTGTACAGAAAAGATATTCTGGTTGATAATGGAAAGATATTTAGACATGCTCAGCTGCAGAACTGATGTAATCTGGCATCACTGGACATTGGCAGTTGCAACACAAGGAGATAAAATGGATTGTTGGTTTCATAGCTGAAAGGCTAGGCTCTACAGAAGTGCTGCTACCAAAGCATTTGCTGCAAAAATAACTCACAGATAACTGTTATCACATCAAATGGTGAGGGGAATTTTCAGCTGCACATCATGGCAACTTATAAATCAAAAACTTTATTTATTTATACAATGTATAATAATGCTATGGGAGGAAAGAAAAACAACATGGTTTTTAAATAAAAGAATAATACAAACTTGGATAACAATGAAATAGTGTGTAAAAACTTTAATGCAAACACACAACACACATTAAAAAAATCACACACAGCTGTCAGTGAGTATTCTGAAAAAGTGATGATGCAGCAAGAGGGAAGCACACTGCTCCAATGTTTCATCCTCCAGCAGTTGTCACTCTTAACAAAGCTAACCAAACAGTATTAGCAGCATCACCAAGGCATTATTATTAATTTTTTTTCATACATTTCCTCAAGTAAAATAAAATAAAAATAGAATGGAATTTTCAATGATTTCATTTGAAATAATGACTATTGCTATATATTTTGTTCATAGTTTAATGTTATTAGGAATATTTCCTGCCAATCTGTAGCAAAAGTCATGTAAATTCCTTGACCTGTTTGAGATGTCATGTTTTATCAACAGTCATTTAACTTGTAAAACAGGGAAAAGTTTTTTTTTATGCTTTTCTCTTCTAGTCCAATAGGCTGCTGTTGGTTATGGCAAGGTTAAAAAAAAAAAAAAAGAAACCCAAATATACCAACATTATTGACGGTTTTGTTATGTCATCCAACTAGAAAAATATGGCATTTTTGTAGTGCATATATCCTGCTAATCTGCTGGCAGAAATATTAGAATTAACAAAATAGCACAAATATCAAGTTTTTGTAGATGTTTCAGAGATAGAATTTCAGTCCTTTATTAGTATAATAATAATAAAAATAAAATAAAACAAGCTGCCTAAAGGCCCTTTCATTATTGTTAACTGCTTTGTGACAGTTGAATATGTTATACAAGTAATCTCAAATTGGAAAAGGAAATGTCATAATCATTTTCCAAATTATGAAAAGAAAATATTACAATGTTAATTGTTGCAGCCATTGAAGTTTTATCTTCAAAGTAGTCTGCTATCAGAAAAACCAAGTGGAAATAAAAGCAAACAGACAACTAACAAAGATAAACAATAACATCTATAATCCACAACCCTTTGTGTGTGTGTGAGAGAGAGAGAGAAGGTGAGGCATCAGCTCATTTTCTCATTTTGTTTTGAAGAACAAAAGCAATAATAAAAAGTGGATAAACTGTAAATAACAAAACTAATAATAATAAAAAAAAAACAACAAACAAACTAGGTTAGGTTATCTTGCTACTGTATACAACTTATAATGGTTTGATCGGTAACAGAAGTTAAAAACAAAATGTTTATCCCAGAATCATTTGAGAACTTGAAATTATTTTATAACAGCATCAGGGTTTTTTTTTTTACAAGTTGAAAAGAGAACTAATATTAAACATTGGTTTAAAATTCTTATTCCTAAACATAAAAAGCAAAACTAGCCAGATTATTGCTCTCTTAGAATTAGATGAAATGATGTGAATTTCCATTACTGAAGAATTAATTGTCTAGTGATTGCATCAACAGGTAGGCCAAAAAATACTGGTTGAGTTAATCAAGTTAATATTTTAGGAATGAGATGGGAGGTAAGGGAAAATATACATAATGGCAACCAACAGCAGTTTTCCTGAGTGAAGTACACAACCAGATTCAACCCTCTAAGGAATTGGCATATATCATTTGTTGCCATTAACTAAATATAAGCAACAATGACAAGAAATTAAGTATTAGTTACTATAAATACCAGCAACTAATATATATATATATATATATATATATATAAAAAAAACCCTGTAAATATGGCATTATATTTTCAGTCTCAAACACTTCCACCAGAAGAAATGATTCACACAGAATGTTCCATATTTTTAAAAGAGTTCTTTTTAGCAAGGATCATAGTTGCAATAAATTTCTTGTAATACAGCAAGGCCTCCAACAATTTCTTCTAATGTGGTTTATTCTGATAGAAGATAAAAATCTTAATGGCTGTCAACTTAGCAATGTCCAAAGTGATGTAGAAACACCAAGTACATGATATAACGGTGGGTATCAACTTAAAAAAAAATATCCAAAAAAACAAACAACAAAATAAATATAATAGAGAGAGAGGAAAACTCAGTGAGTATGAATATTAAAGATAATCTAGATGTCTAAGTGTCAAGTGTTTAAAATGTAATATAGACAAACTGAAGTGAAGAAAAATTTGCAGAAATTAATTTTAGAAAAAAAAAAAAAAAAAATTGATGTAGAAACAATTAAATTCCTAATAAAATGGAACATATACAAAATAAGAGGAATATTGTAAACATATTCCTCCCCCCCCTATTCAAGGAACTGTATTTATGTTGGGGATAAGGAAGGTATTGTAAACATCATCATCTGTTGAAAGAGTAGTTCAAGTAATTATTACAATTTGCTGCTTCTGTTGCAGTGAAGGGAAACATTTCATCTATTTAAGAAGCAGAAGTGTCAATGAATTCCATAGAGCCCTACAATGATGAATGGTTAGAAAGTAATAATCTTTGCTTGGTTAGCATCACTAGAAGTGAATTACATATGTTACATTTCTAATCCAAGTCTGTGTGTGTGCAGAAGGAGAGATTCTGGTGTCCAGTATGAGAAATGAATAATCCATTGTCCAGTACAGCATGATAAATAGATTATCCATTATCCAGCAGAGCATACAAAAATGGTAATCCAGTGTCCAACAGAGTTAACAAAATTTGATCACAATGAGTAAAAATTCAAAAGTAGTCTGATCGTTCCCTTGCTTCTCGATGTCCAGCAAGTACTTGAGCAAATTTCTTTTTATCAATAGACAACCGAATTGCTTGGACACTGCGAAACAATTGGTCTGAAGATATATCCTCTGGTAATTTGGTAAGGAACTGGGCAAGATGGATGAAATCCATTTCAAGAAGAAGATTTTGGTAGAGGTGTAAGATCCCTGAAATAATTAGAAATAAAGTTGGATAAAAATGAAAATAAATATTTGAAAGTTGAAATATTACGTACTATCACAGTCCTTGATAATAACAAATATAAACTTATAAAAACATTTGAGAAGGAAAAGTACAATATACAATGTACTGGAGATTTTAAATTTACAACAGATTGTTTCAAGTCACATTGAATTCCAGTGTTAGTATATTTTAATAAAAGATAATATTTATCTCCACTTAAACGTGGATGATAGAACAAACTATACTGCAGTAGTTACCAGGAGAGAAACTCTCATATTGGCTTTTGGTGCAAAATGCACTCTTGTTTATATTGCTAGCGGGGAGATAAATCCCTGCCACCTCCAGCACCGAGACCACCAGATCACGTGATTTCAACCTCCCTTAATAAAGGGTATTATTGCATTATTAAAAAGTGTCACCAAGGAAACTTTCATCTCAAATACAGATCACACACAACTATAGGAATAGTATAGTTTTCTATTTAAGATTGTCTGAAATTTATAACAAATACATAACACACGATTTTCAACAATCATATACAACATATACTACAATAATTTGCTCTTTTCTGTTATTCTTTCTACAATATATTCCAGTTATTCAGTTCTTTATTTCTATGATAACATATTTCAATGTTTAACATTTTTATTAATATTACTTGTGGTACAGATAAAAGAAGAATTAACAATGACTCAAAATATTACTATTATTGTATTAATCTTAGTGTGTTTTCATGATTTTGATGCAAATCATATAATAATTTGATATACACAATCAAATATTGATCACAACTTGACATTTTAACCCTCTTTCATTGCAGAAATCAGATAATCCATGCAAATTTTCATTGCTCTTAACAATGTAAAGCAGTTTTATATACTATTCTACTTTTTGTTGAAGAATGTCAAGGCAATGTGACTTGCAGAATATATCAATTCTATTTTTTGGCAGACATTTAACATTATTACTGGAATAACCATGAAATTAAATTTTGCAGTTAAAGGGTTAAGCAATATTTATTGGAAGCTGTTAGGCTATGAGAAGGCAATATGAACTGGATCAACAAAAATGCTTTATTCAAACTGTAATGGTAGATAACAGACAACAATTGAGAATGGCAATAGATAGTGTGAAACTGAAGGAAAAACCAAAAGCAGAAAAGCCACAAGTGTGTCACTGAAAATAGCTCATTGAATGTATTTTTAACTGTTTAGCATTCAGATTACTCTGTCAAATGTAATGCTTATTTATTCACATTGTTTTGAATTAACCATGCATTATTTCGTAACTTAAAGATTTCAATAATGTGATTTTTTATTTCTAAAATGACATTATAGGATAGGTGTGAAAGGCCATATCTGGCCAGTTTGAACATAAATCAGGCTGAATATTTGAGTCAGGTTTAAATGCTAAAGGGCTAAAGAACCCAAGATTAGTAATATATTACATTTAGATAAAAAAAAAAGACAAAACAAAGAGAAATTAAGAGAATTCTAATGAAGTGATTTATCTCAGTGATTAGAGCAGTGTTTTCCAACCTATTTCCCCTCAGGTCCCACTATAACTTTCCATAAAAATGTATGCCCCACAGGTGGTTGGAAAAAAAAAAAACAACTTTATTTTCAATATTTTATCACAGTTATTTAATACAAAAGAATCTACCAGTAACTCTTTTATTAAGTTCTGAGCACAAAAAAAGTACATTATTGACTAAGAAAAAAAAATGAATCACTTTAATGAGAACCTTGTGTCTGGTGACTACAGCACCACACCCCACCACAATTTTCTCGGGTCCCACCGGTGGGGCATATGCTCCACGTTGGGAATCACTGGATTAAACCACGTCACAAAGATAAACAGGATCCTGACTTCAGACTATTCACATACACCACCATATTGGTTTATATCTTATGCTTGTACAAGTAAACTTTACTCACCCAAGGCAGTTCTGAATAAAAATTCTTCTCCATCTCTGCAAAAAACATCCCAAACTCTGCATGCAACATCAAGGGGTAAGGATCTGCTAAATATTGTAAATATCCTAGAAAAAAAAGACAAAAAAATTATTTTAAAATAAAAATATACATCACCATTTAACGTCTACTTTTCCATACTTGCATGGGTCAGATGGAATTTGTTGGAGATTTTCTATGGCCAGATGCCCTTCCTGTCACCAACCCTCACCTGTTTTCAGGCAAGGTGATATTTTCCCATAGCTAGACATGTTTTTCACAAAAGTCTGGAAACAAACAACCTTGCTTGTATGACAATGATATTTCTTTACAAGCATCATGAGATATATAGACAAGGGTACACATGAACACACACACACATATAAGACAGGCTTCTTTCACAAGGCTTTGGTCAGCCAGGGGCTAAAGTAGAAGACACTTGCCCAGTGTGTCACACAGTAGGACTGAACCAAAGACCACATGGTTGGAAAGCAAGCTTCTTAATCACACAGCCACAACTACGTCTATAACAATTCAGAGAAAAGTACAATGTTTATGGTCAGTAAAATAGAATCGTAAATATAGCACAACAATGAAAGAAAAAAGAATTAGTAGCAATAGAGAGAATCAGAAATTGGATGAATGAAAAGCTAGACAGATTCAATTACTCAACAAAAATGATTCTATTGCTATGTACAAAAGTGAAAGAAATTGAAGGCATGTAATTATATCTCTAGATCAAATTTGATCAAAGCCTATGTGTTATTACAATAGGATAGATGGCGTTTGCAAGAATAATGCAAGCAGATATTTCCTAGTTCTTAATACTAAGAAATATCAATATTAACTATTTTTTCCCATACAGGAAAATAAAGCAATGTTCTTTGTTTTCCAAAGGACTCTATTGAAATGTTAGCATTTTCTTTTCATGGTACACCAATTCTTTGTACTTTTATTATTTTGTTTCAGTCATTGGACTGCACCTATGCTGGGGCACAGCCTCGAAGGGTTTAGTTCATCAATTCAACCACAGTACATATTTTAAGTTTGGTACTTCTTTTATCAGTCTCTTCTGGCTGAACTGCTAGATTACAGGGACACAAACCCACACTGATTGCCAAAGTGGTGAGAAGAGACAAATATAAAGCTGCAAACACACACACATGACAGGCTTCTTTTTTTTTTTTTCGAGACTTATCCACTGTTCACTTCCTGTGCATATTCTATGTACTGTTCATGCAGTTTTGGTTACTTTTTCTGATGAGTTGTAGTGCACCTGAGTACTGTATACAATAAAGTTTATTATTATTATTATAAAATTGTTGGTTGGGAGCTGAAATATCTTCTGGTTCTAAAGGGAAAAAGAGATGTAAAATGATGCTGATATAAGAATTATATAACTTTTTTTAAAATAGAAAATAATAAAACAAAACACCATTAAACCAACCATAATGTTTCATTTTCACACAAGTGTTTCAGGTAGGCCTATCCTAGGGCTTGTTACACACTATGAAAGTCATGTTTTTTTTATTTGGCATGCTAATTCCATACTGTATTAAAAACAACAATTTAACTATTAAATTTCATTAAAATTTTTCTAAAATTATGCACTTGTCTATAAAATGTTTTTGTCTTGTGAATTCTGTTTAATTTCTTCCCTATCTTCTGTTCATCTAGGTCTCTCTCCAGATTTACAGTCAATGGAACAAATTCGCAGAATCATGCGCCCTACTGATGTTCCAGACACAGGTAATAAAACCAATTGTCATATCAGTTTTCATTTATTCATTATTTTTCTCCAGAATAATTCTAATGATCTCTTGAATAAAAGGATTCTTTCAGAATAAAAGCCAAAAAAGTAGTCAGAATGGTCAAAGCTACTTAAAATATCTTGTAAAATTTATGTTGGGTTAATGTTGGAAATGCCACGTGTACATGTCCACAAGAACTCTCTTTCTCTCTCTTTACTTTTCCATGCTTGCATGTGTCGAACAGAATTTATTAGGATAAATTTCCTTCAGCCAGACACCCTTCCTGTCTCTAACCTTTGCCTGTTTCTAAGTAAGGTAATATTTTCCCATAACTGAACATGTTTTGATGGAAAATTGGAAACAAAGGACATCTTGTGTGAATGGTGAGTCATTTACAACCCATGCCAGCATGGAAAACACGTTAAATGATGATGATAGTGTCAAGACAAAGAGACACCAACTCACGCACAAATACACACACACATAAATATAACAGGCTTCATTCAGTTTCCATCTACTAAATTCACTTACAAGGCTTTGGTCAGTCTGGGACACTTGCCCAAGGTGCCACACAGTGAGACTGAACCTGGAACTAAGTGCTTGACAAGTAAGCTTCTTAACCATACAACCATGTCTGCACTTATAACATGACATAAAGAACTGACAATCATTAGCAAAAAAACACAAATATGAACATTTAACAACTTAGACAAATATAAATCCTGCTTTTAACACAAAGTTTACTAGATCATATAGAAGTGGGTCAGTTGATGTTATAAATGTTTAACTGCTTACCGTTACTTCATATTCCTTTGTAGAGCCCTCTCTTCTATAACTTTAAGTCAGGTACTACAAGCTGTAACTTTTCCATCACCAGTTGATGTCCTTTTTTCCACGAGTCCAAACCATAGTTGTTTGCAGTTGTGTTTGTTTTTGCACTGAACCAAATTTCTGAGCATTTAGTATCATTATTTTCAACAAACATGTATCCACCAGAATACATTCCCCACCTGTTCAAGTAGCTGTTTCACTATCATCAAAGTTGTCCTTTCAAGTTGGTCCAATTCTGCTCTCGACGTTCATTGTGTATCTCCATGCTGCTTATGCAATAGGAACACTTAATGAATCAAAGTGAAAAGCAATGCTTTTATAAAAGAAATATATTCTTCATCTGGAAGGCATTTATAAAATCAGTCGAGTTTTCTTTTTTGTATTTTTAACATGTCATTTGACTGTTAGTTAATAAATTCCAGCTAAAGATCTGATGGAAATTCCTCAATAATGTCAAGTGGATCTCAAAAAATGTTTAATGCTTTTGCATTTTCATCAAGATCGGAAAAGAAACTGTAGCTTCAGACAAGGGAGAATATTTTGAGTGAATTTGAAAGGAAATGGGGAAGTTAAAAATATTTGTGAAGTAACTTTATCACTGCCAAGCTATCTTACAACAGTGTGCTATGGTGAATTATTATATTCACACACACACACACACAAATCAAACAACGTGTTCTTACAAAGGTAAGGAAATAAAGTAGTAAATGAACAATAATAATACAGAGAAATATAACACATTTTAAATAACAGCATTAATAGAATTAAAATATACATAAAATATGTTAAACATATTTTTGTGTTTATAAAATCCAATATTGTAGAAAATAATGTTTTTACATACATGATCTCGTTTGGAATGTGATTCAGCACTATTTTTCTTATTTGGCTGACAATATGTCTTGTTATTTGAGGCAGGTGAAAATGTGAGTGGGCAAACCTCTTTCTTATTCAATTCTGTGATATCAACTTTTGTTCCAAAGGCTATGAGCTCTAACCTTTTTCCTTTCGACTAGTCAATACTAGTCTGCTAAGACCAGTATTCTTTATTTCTTTTATCATTCTTCTTATGTTTCAGGTCTTTTATGTGATTTACTTTGGTCTGATCCTGACAAAGAAGTACATGGCTGGGGAGAAAATGATCGTGGGGTTTCTTTTACTTTTGGCGCTGAAATTGTCAGCAAATTTCTGAACCGACATGATTTAGACCTTATTTGTCGAGCACATCAGGTAAGCAGTCAGATTTATAGGAAACGCTCTCTAATGTGTGTGTGTGTGTAAAACCTACATTATTGTTCTGGCTACATGTCTTAGCTGGAGAAGCTGGCACACACATGCCTCAACATTTTGAACTTCATTTAAAATATAAGAAGCCATCCACTTGATTGGCAAAGCTTCACTTCGTAATATAGATGCCACTTGATATGCTCTTTGCTTTCTGTTTCCTCTAGTGTGACTATAACAGTGTCTGCTCATTTGTATTAACAGGTTCCTATGTAACCACCATCTTATATCCATATTTCTTTCTTTGTCATCACATCACTCTACAACCTCCACCCTGAATACTTCCTTGCCAAAACAGGAACTCCTTCCACGCCATGCTTTTCCTACACACATTTAGTTGATCTCAAACAGTCTGAAGTTTGCAAAGACTGGGCCCTGCTATTCTCTAGTAATAATAATAATCTTTTGACATCTGTTTTTCCATGCTGACATGGATAGGACAGATCTTCTCTACCACACTATCCTACATTGGTTACTGCCCTTCCCTAACAATAATAATACTATTCACTTTGTTGTTGTATATGTCATGGCTTTTACAGCTTGCTCTTCCTACCACCAGTCACTATACAGCAGGTACTGGTACATTTTATTATTAAAGACCACCAACACTAAAGAAATCATTGGCAGAACTAAAAGATTCCCTCAATCAGTTTATAGTTAATACGAGCTGGCAGAGTCGTTATCGCGCCGGGAGAAATGCTTAGCGGCAATTTTTCCGACTTTACGTTCTGAGTTCAAA
>JAOPUL010000839.1:48044940-48055667 GCA_027564515.1 Octopus rubescens | reverse complement strand
CACACACACACACACACACACACACACACACACACACACACACACACACACACACACACACACACACACATATGCAAGCACATACACACACACACACACACACACATATATATTTACTCTATAATGTAACAGCAGGAGGTGAAGAGGAGAGTGAAATTGATTTGGTTCTCAAGAACAAGGACCGATTGTCAGGTGGCTGGGAATGGTAAATATCTCACCCATTTAATGAATGTTCCATTCAGAAAAGATATTAGAAGTTTCAGATTGAGGGAAAAGAGTAAGATGCAAAAGTTACCCAAGATTCTTCTGTTAGGCAAACTATACAATTAATGCCTAAGAGCAATTCAAATCTATAATGTACCAGTGTTTTTGTGAGATAGCCTATTGAGAACCATTGAACAATCTGTAGGAAGAACAGAACCCCAGCCTGAAAATGGATTATAAGTGTCACAATTGGCCAGATTATTAGAGCTAAGAAACTGGAATTAAAGCTAGTTTCAAAGAAAAATACAGAGACAAAATGGGAAGCTGGGCACCGATTTTATTTAAGCAGATGGAGGAGGGGTTTACTCAGATTAGTGGATGTGCTTATGCTTTAGCAAATTTCCTGAGAATAATAGGCATGAAGTATTTCAAATTACAGTGGTACATTAATACCACTAAACTAGTGGAAACATGAAGGTGCATGGCTTGGTGGTTAGGGTGTTGCACTCACAATTGCAAGATCACGGTTTCAATTCTTGGACCATGTGGTGCATTGTGTTCTTGGGTAAAACATTTCATTTCATGTTGCTCCAGTCTACTCAGCTGTAAATGAGTAACCTTGCAATGGATTGGCATCCCATTCAGGAAAAATGTTGTGATCTTGATCACTTACATGTTTGGAAACCGGGTACTCAACCCTATGAGTTGTGGGACTTGTGACAGTACTTACTACTAGAGGGAATATAATCGAATATATATATATATATACCTTGACCATCCATTATACAAGGTGGTATCAAAAAGTACCTGGACTAGTTATGTGTAATAAAAAAACTTATTTACCTAAGTTTTAACATCATCTTTGAAATAATCACTTTGCACAACAATACACCGGTCCCAGCATTCCTGTCACTTTTGGAATCCAGTCTGGAAGTCGTTTTTCATAAGCGAGTTGAGGACCTTCTGCGATTTGCTCTGGATTTCAACAACAGTGTTAAAACGGCAACCTTTGAGCTGCATTTTCATCTTGGGGAAGAGATGGAAGTCTGCACAAGACACTGTTTTTGGCGATAAATTCACGAGTGAGGAGAGCTCGGTGACAGGGTGCATTGTCGTTGTGAAGAATTCAATTCTTTGCACTCCTCAGATCCGGTCACTTTCGCTGAATGTCCTCCCTCAAATGCCTCAAAACATCGCAGTAGAACTCTGGATTCACAGTCTGGATCTGGGGGACAAATTCTTGATGCACAATACTGAGGATGTAAAAAAAATGATGAGCATGTTTTTAATTGAGCTGCGGCTCTGTCGTACCTCTTCCATTGTGACGACTGTTGCTTCATCTCAAGGTCACACCCATAGACCCAACTCTCATCACCAGTGATGATCCTCAACCTGAAGGATAGGTCATCAGTGGCATTCATATGGAGATCTTGACAGACTTCGATGCAATGTTCTTTCCTGTCTATAACAAAATCGCAGACTACAGCATCACAAAAAAAACAAATTTCAGAACTTGCAAAGTAAACACAGCAATGTCACTCACCACACTGCCTCATGAAGGTTACTTCTAGCTCTCACTGTGCATGCAACCATGTGCTGCCATCTGTTGGCGCGCTACAGAACTAGCCTGGGAACTCTTTCATACCACCTCGTATTTAAGAACTTCACTAGCAAAAAAAAAAAATTTCACTAAAGAAAAACCCACCTTTAAATAAATGGATGGTAAGAATTAAGATAAAACTAAATTTCATTATCTTTAAAAATTCTAAAATAAATTATCAAAAACAAAGTTCCTTATTCTAAATGATAATCAAATTCAACAAGTTGATCATCTCAACTCTTCAATAGAAACAACATGTAAATATATCTAAACTATAAAATATATTGGTATGTTATACAGGGTTAAAATATGTCTTCCTCATATTCATGCTGAATGAAAATATCTCTTTCTTTCTTTCTTTTTTCTTTCTTTCTTTCTTTTTTCCTTTCTTTCTTTCTTTCTCTCTTCTTTAAGCCCTTCACTCCTTATGGAGCATAGGCCATCAATGATCCCTCTCCACTGCTCTCGACTCTGGGCCATCTCTTCCACCTTTCTCCAGATGGATCCCCACTCTCACATCTCCACCTCAGCATTCTGCCTCTAGACATTTCTAGAGTGCCTTCTCTTCTGCTTCCCTTGTGGATTCCAGATGAAGGCCAGATGTTTTCCTTTTGCACCGCAGCAAAATCGGAAGCCACAGGAGGAAGACCTTCCTCTTCCAGGTTTTGTTGGTTTTGAATTATCATCGATGTTTCTCTAACATTGCTTTTTTTTTCAATGTAAGGTTGTTGGCCCCTATGCAAACCCATTTCTACCTCTGGGAAGAGGTGGTCCATATAAGTCTGACCTCTGCCCTTTGACCTGTCCAGTATGGGAGGTCCCAACAGGAGCTTGTGCTCCTCACTCAGGCATAACTCTCAGGATCATTGAGGCATACAAGCCACTACATCACAATAAGGATTCTACCTTGTGGTGATTAATGAAAATATACTATGCACTCATTTATCCCTATTTGATATAAAGAAATACAATATTGTTTAATTGAAATAGCATCCATTTAAATGAAATCTACAGAAGTAAATAGAAAAAATCCACTCAAATCATAGCATATGTACCAATTTATGATAAAAATATGTGCCAAATAAGTTATATACATCTGCCTTGGAATACTACCAAGTTCCTCCATATTACCAGAGAATACACTATTGTAAACAACTAATAAGTCAATGAGAAGGATAAATAAATTGTTTAACCCATGTGTGAAATTGGAAAAATAAAAACCAAACTAAACAAATGCTTAACATAAAATGCTGCAGGGTTATTATGGAACCATCTGCCTCAAAATGTAACTAAGCTGTGTTCTTATTACCAATTTGAAAAAGGCTATATCAGGTGTTCTCAATCATATTTTAGCCTATGGACCCCTTTGAATACCATTTTACTCTGGTGGAACCCCATAGACATTCAATGTTTAAAAACTAGTTTTATAGAGACTTCTTTCAAAATTCCTATTTTGTTTTTCACCCATTCACTTGTAGTGGTTTGCAATAGCACTCTCTGAGAGAACATGTTTATGTGACTGGAAACATGTTGAATTATGTTAAACGTGAGAGAAAGAAACCTAGTTGTTTGTTGCAATAAATACATCATCATCATCATCATCATCATCAATTAGCATCCGTTTTCCATATGCTCGCATTGGTTAGGCAGTTTGACTGGAGACTGGCAAGCTGGAGAGCTGCACTAGACTCCAGTCTGTTTTGGTTTGGTTTCTATGGCTGGATGCCCTTCCTATCACCAACCACTCAGGAGTGTACTGGGTGCCTTTAACGTGTCACCGGCATGAGTGTTTCTAACATGTCACCGGCCCGAGTGTTTTTAATGTGTCACTGGCAGGAATGTTTTTAATGTGTCACTGGCACTAGTGTTTTTAATATGTCACCGGCACAAGTGTTGTTAATGTGTCACCGGCACGTGTGTTTTTAACATGTCACCGGCATGGGTGTTTTTAATGTATCACCGGTGCGGGAGTTTTTAACGTGTCACTGGTATGGGTGTTTTTAACGTGTCACCAGCACAAGTGTTTTTAACGTGTCACTGATATGAGTATTTCTAATGTGTCACCGGCACAGGTGTTTTTAATGTGTCACTGGCACAGGTGTTTTTAAAGTATCACCGGCATGAGCGTTTTTAACATGTGACCAGCACATGTGCTTTTAACATGTCACTGGTGCGGAAGTTTTTAACGTGTCACTGGTATGGGTGTTTTAAACGTGTCACCGTCACACGTGTTTTTGCCGTGTCACTGGCATGGGAATTTTTAACGTGTCACCGGCACGAGTATTTTTGATGTGTCACTGGCACGGGTGTTTTTAACGTGTCACTGGCACAAGTGTTTTTAAGGTGTCACTAGCATGAGTGTTTTTAACGTGTCACCGGCACAAGTGTTTTTAACCTGTCACTGGCAAGAGTGTTTTTAACGTGTCACCGGTGTGGGAGTTTTTAACATGTCACTGGTATGGGTGTTTTTACTGTGTCACCGGCATGAGTGTTTTTAACGTCTCACCGGCATGAGTGTTTTTAACGTGTCACCAGTGCGCGAGTTTTTAATGTATCACCAGTACGGGTGTTTTTAACGTGTCACCAGCAAGAGTGTTTTTAATGTGTCACCAGTGCAGGAGATTTTAACATGTCATGAAATCTTTTCATGGACCTCTAAAATACCACACTAGATCCCCAGTTTACTATTTCGCTAGCTTGGACTCCACAAGATCTTATATGGACCCTGGTTGAAAACTACTGGTCTATATTAACATATACAAACAATACAATAAAAAAAATCGTTTGCCAATCCTCTCAACCAATCAATACATTTAAGTGGTCTTCTTTAATCATCTATTATGTAATACAATATGTAATATCAAGTATTGGTTATCATAAATGTCATCAATTGGATGTTGTTTCCAGTTGTTAAGATAAATATCATGTTGTTAATAACATACAAATTAAGTCAATCACCATGGATATAAATAATCGGAATTGAACTAATAACCCTTACTGAGCCACTTAACTGTTTGATACTAAAGTCCTTAATTTTTTTTCTTTTTGTACTATGTGAAATTATAAAATAAAGTTCAAGAATGCGTAAATGTTAACAATTTTTTTTTTTTAAATAGTTAATAATAAATAAATAATAGAAATTTTATTAAACCTTATATTCTGGAGCTATAAATGCAGACAGAAACCATTAGAGAAGAATCATGTGTCAGAGACAGATGAAGAAATAGATAGAGAGGTGGAGAGAGAAGCCATGTGAACAGTGAAACTTTGATCTATGTGTATGTGTGTGTGTATATATGTGTGTGTATGCATAATACTTATATTTATATACACACACATACACATACACACATGCATACATGCACACACACATATATATATATAACATAGATTCAATCACATTCGCAGCAACATTCAGTTTACTTTAGGCAGTCTTTCTCTGCAGCTGAATTTCGTTTTTCCTTTGACACTTAATAACTTCCAAAAGTTCCTGGCCTGGCAGTGCTACTGGGGAGCTTTGCCTGTTCGAGAGAAACTATACAAGCATGGAAGTGCCGTCAGCCGAGCATGTCCGTGATGCACGCAGGGTGTCGAAACTGTCCTGCGTGCACTTGTCCAGTGCCCAAGCATTGCTGACCTGTGGGTTTATGTCGAACACCTGCTGTTGTGTGTGGGATGGATCCGGCTATCAATTGAATCCATCGTGAAGAGGAAAATAAGGGTAGAGAGAGAAGTCTTGCCTTTTAGGTATTTTGCTAAACGGTGGATGAGAGTGGTGAGAATGTTGCGAGTGAACGGGCCTGCCCTGACCATACGCCTATAATTGGAGAAAAGGAAATGAGAAAAGGCACCTGCCCTGGAAGTCAGGTCACCCATGGTTTTATGGGGTTTTTCCATGAGCAGCTCTCAAATGCTTCCTTGCTATTGAAGATTACACATTGTTAGAATATTCCTCTTTCTTTGGTTTTTTTCTTTTTTTTTTACGCTAAACCTGTTTACACGCAAAACCCTCACAACAGCTAATACTCATGCACATACACATACACATTCTTTGTTTTGTCCTGTATTGACCATAATGTTTTTCGTGATGTAAACCCTTTGCTTAGCAGCATTTAGTCCATCTCTACGTTCTGAGTTCAAATTCTGCTGGGGTCGACTTTACCTTTCATCCTTCTGGGGTCAATAAAATAAGTACCAGTTTAACACTTGGGTTGATGTAATCGACTAGCCCCTCCCCGAAATGTCTGGCCTTGTGCTAAAATTTGAAACCATTATTATTATTATTATTATTATTATTATTATTATTATTATTATTACTATTTGCCTTTCATCCTTCCGGGGTCGATAAAGTGAATACCAGTTACGAACTGTGGTCGATAAACTTGACTACTCCCCTCCCCCAAAATTTCAGGCCTTCGTGCCTAGTATAGAAAGTATTATTATTATTATTATTGTTATTATTATTATAATTATTATTATTAAAAAGGCAGTGAGCTGGCAGAGTCGTTACCGTGCCAGGAGAAATGCTTAGCAGCAATTCTCTCGACTTTACATTCTAAGTTCAAATGCCGCCGGGGTCGACTGGGCCTTTCATCCTTTCGGGTTGATAAAATAAGTACTAGTTGAGTACTGGAGTCGATTGAATCGACTATCCCAATCCCTGAAAATTTCAGGCCTTTGTGCCCTGTATAGAAAGGATTATTATTATTATTTTAAACGCAAAACCCATTGTATCGTATCATGTTGTCTTGTATGTTCTTTATGTATCTTAATGCTAACTCTGGTGGCCAATAAAAGAATCGATTATTATTATTATTATTATTATTATTATTATTAAGGTGGCGAACTGATAGAATCAGCAGGTCAGGCAAAATGCTTAGCAGCATTTCAGCCATCTTTACATTCAGAATTCAAAATTCCGCCAAGATCAACTTTGTCTTTCATCCTTTTGGGGTCAATAAAATAAGTACCAGTTGAGTACTGGGGTCGATGTAATTGACTTACCCTCTCCTTGATATTGCTGGCCTTGTGCCAAACTTTGAAACCATTATTATTAAGGTGGCGAGCTGGCAGAATCGTTAGCATGCCGGGAGAAATGCTTAGCGGCATTTCTTCCAACTTTATGTTGTGAGTTCAAATGCCACTGGGGTTGACTTTGCCTTCATCGACTTCATCCTTTCGGGGTCGATAAAATAAGTACCAGTTGAGTACTGGGGTCAATTGAATTGACTATCCCCATCCCAAAAAAATTCAGGCCTAGTCTAGAAAAGATTATCAAAGTGGTGAGCTGGCAGAATCATTAGTGCACCAGAAAAAATGCCTAGGGGCATTTCATCTGTCTGTACATTCTGTACGCCTATCTTTATGTTCTGAGCTCAAATTCCACCGAGGTCAACTTTGCTTTTAATCCTTTAGGGGTTGATAAAATAAGTACCAGTCAAGTACTACGGTTGATGCAATCAACTAGTTCCTTCCCTTATGCTTATAGTAGAAAAGATTATTATTATTATTATTATTATTATTGCGCCACCCTCCTTTGGCCGGGAGGGGCAGGCAATTTTTATTTTGTCTAGTGGCTGTAGCAAAAGAGATAGTATGGTGGACCCGTTTGAAAGGGCTAAAGACAGACACTTTCCTCTTTGACCAAACCCTCATCAACTTCTTCAAGTACCACTTGAAGAGGATAGTGAGGGTGGAGAGGAAAGTGTTGTCTTCTAGCAAGTTTGTTGAGAGATGGGTAAATGTCGGAAGAATGGTCAGCCTGAAAGGACCAATTCTGAGCATAAACCTGTAGAGAATTAAAAGGATAAGGGCTCTTGCCCTGTTGATCAAGCACCTATAGCTTTTGTGGGTTTTTCCACGAGGACCTCAAAGCACCTCCCCCTATTGAGAGAATACTTTTGTTTAATTTTTTCTGTTATCACTGTTTATACGAACCGAAACCCCTTTGCATCATATTGTGTTGTCTTGTATGTCTGTTGCCTGTCATTTTATGTATCTTAATGTTAGCCCTTGTGGCCAATAAAAGAATAAATTATTATTATTGTTTTTACAGTGGACGGTAGATTTGAGGAACAACAGATAAAATGACATGCAGAATTTTAAGTTACACAGCTTTGTTTCAAGGTTCAAATCCCATACTGATTGACTTTGTATTTCTAACAATTGATGAAATGACAACTAGTAGTCAATTTCATCAGCTATACCCATACTTCAAAATAGGTTCTCATATGTCTGTGTAAGAAATCAATATTCAATCATTGAGAAAGTGTAATTGGAAGAAGAATTAGTTGGGTTTTGGACAAAATATCTTGTATTTAGTTAATATTACCTGCCAACATTAATTTTGCTTTTCACCTTTTTCATGGTTGATAAAATAATTTATGTATTGATTACTCTATTTATTAGTTTATAAATTCCTTTAAAATGAATAATGTTTCTATTTTAGGTTGGGTGGTTTTCCAGAAAAGACAGGATGGCAGTGTTGACTTTTTCAAACGATGGAATGAATATAAAAAGGGTTTTGGCAACTTGGATGCTGAATTTTGGATTGGAAATGATAATTTGCATTATTTGACAAATCAAGGTTTGTTTTCTGCTTTTACCACCTCTCACCTTCTCCTATACAGATTATTTTGTATATATTTTACATGTTTTGTTTAACTTTTGTTGTTGTTTAATTCCAGGTTAGTCCTGATTAAGGAAATTTAAGATTGAAGGCATTCTGTCAGTGATCATCCATCTTTTATACAGTTGTATTTAGGACATTATTACATTATTCCCTTCTTTTTTGAGATGATAGGGTGTGATTTTAGGGAGATTTGGCTAATATTTCTACCAAGCTGAATAACTTCAGAAAGGCTCATTTCTTGTCTCAATTTGAGCAACAGGCTCAATAATAATTAATGAATTCAAGTTTAGAGTGATGATAATGACGATGATTATGATGAAGGTTTAGTACATCTAATACCTAGTAGTTTATATCATCTGCAATGTCCAGGTCTGTGATGGTTACTGCTGGTACTCTCCGTGATCTTTGCTGGTCATTGGTGAAACCAAGGTCTTCATCACTGTTGTCTTAGCCTGTCGCATTGCATAATCCAATACAATTGCAAACAGGTAAGGTGCAAGCATATCTCCTTGTAGCACCCCAGCCAGTATTTGAAAGAATTCCATTTCTCCGTCAGATAACAACACACGAGGTCTTCTCGTAGGTCTTTGCAATGAAATAGATCAAGCCCAACAGCTTGATCTATTTCAACAGAGTAGAAACATCAGCTGCCATAATTGAACTGCACACAAATGCCAAGAAAACTGAACTGATAAACTATTTGCTTTGAGTGGTTCTAAATTGACTGTTGTTGAAAACTTCAAGTACTTAGGTGGTTGGGTGTGCAGTTCGGAAGCAGACATCAAGATCAGGAAGGCACAAGCATGGACAGCCTATCACAGACTAAAGAAGGTCTGGAACTCCAAATTGCCCAGGCAAATCAAAATCAAACTGTTCATTTTTTTGCAACTGTCGAATCAGTGTTGTTATATGGCAGTGAAACATGGACACTGACAAAGAAATTATCAATTCGGCTAGATGGATGCCACACAAGGATGCTACGAATGGCCCTAAATGTAAAATGGCAGCAACATATGACTAATGAATGTCTTTATGGAGATCTGCTGAAAGTTAGCAAGCAGATCAGACAAAGATGGCTGCACCACCCGGAACTAGAAAAATACAAATTAGTCTTGTGGAAACCACTTCATGGTGATGTAAGAAGAGGAAAACTTCGTCACACTTACATCGACAACTTGATTGCAGACACTGACCTGGAATGTATCCAGGACATCGAGGCAGTGATGTTGGACCAGGAGGTGTGTTTGGGGTGTGTGTGTGTGTGGGGGGGACTTTGTTGCAGTGGCACAGGTTGGAACCCAGTCAGAATAATGATAATAGTAGTTTATATATAAATACATATATACACACCCATACACACATATATAGTCTTCTGTGCATCATACTTAATGCTGATATTGTGAAAAGGCAAATTAACTGCGGTATTCGTCCAGAGACAAGATCTTTTATGTTTGTACTGAGCTTAAAAACACAAATATATCAGTAACAGACGGAAATCATCCAGCACCACTGGTGAGAATATTAGATACACAGTTCTGCCTTGTAGGATATATTCACTGCCAATGAGGGATTTTGCCTAAGCGTATATTTGGCAGTGAGTACCTACTCACAAAACCTCACAAATCAGAAATGTGCATCTACCATTCTCACCAGTGCTGCTGGACGATTATCATGTGCTACTGATATATTTGTGTTTTTAAGCACAGTACAAACATTAGAGATGTTATCTCCAAATGAATACCACAGTTAATTTGCCTTTCATGATATATTTGCTTTAAATATGATACCCAGATGACTATTTTAATCCAATGCTATTTTAATCTATTTACAACAGTAAATTAGTTCTTTACTTTTTTTTTAAGTATGTAGATAGTGATCTGGAGAATATTTGGCTGTTTTTTCTAGCAATTCATATCTCCACATATATTTAATAACATTTCCTCTTTATCTGTTGCTGCCATGTCATATTTGAATCACCAGGGAAATGATCTTTCTTACTGAGAAAGTATAAAAGTTGCACTCGATTTTTAAAGTTAAAGTAAACTCTAACCCTAATTCTTTAAAATTAGTGGCTATTTGCTAACACAGGTGGCTAAAATAAACAAGATGCATTTATACTATCAAACTATTATCATTATTATTATTATTATTATTATTATTATTATTAATCGTTAGCGTGCCGGAAAAATGCTTAGCGGCAATTTTTCCGACTTTAACGTTCTGAGTTCAAATGCCGCCGGGTCGACTTTGCCTTTCATCCTTCCGGGGTCGATAAAGTGAGTACCAGTTACG
>JAOPUL010000839.1:47990001-48000687 GCA_027564515.1 Octopus rubescens | reverse complement strand
AAAAGCACCCAGTACACTCTGTAAAGTGGTTGGTGTTAGGAAGGGCATCCAGCTGTAGAAACCAAGCCAAAACAGACCGTGGAACCTGGTGCAGCCCCTGGCCTTACCAGTTCCTGTCAAGCTGTCCAACCCATGCCAGCATGGAAAACGGACGTTAAAAGATGATGATGATAATTGTATGATTCATCACTTTTATGTTACATCTCCATTTACATCTAGCAGTGCCATACAAGCATTGATGCCTGCAACAGTAAAATGCAGCACTAACACAATAATAGGTCAGTTGCAGTTTCAAGACATCCATGGAAAAACATCCAGGATCATTTGTAATTTTGTAGGGACCATAAAAATTGAACCAAGTAGGATTGGCTTAAAGTCATGTTTAGTGACGAAACATCTATTAAACAATTTGCATCTCCTACTCCTTTCATTTGTTGTTCAACAAACACAAGCACAGTCTCATGAGAGTCAAGCATTACCAATCCATTATTATACTGGGACCATTTCATAATAACTACTGTATTCCTACAGGGTGGTGCATCCTGCCATTCTACAAAATGCATAATAGCTAGGTTTAGAGGTAATATACTGGGCAAGATCATCTCTTGATCTGAGCCCTCTAAGAAAATGTCTATGGATTGTGTGAAAAAGAAAATTGCAGATTTCAATGCTTCAGCAATTCTGGATTAAAAAGAGAAGACATTGCAAGTTTAGACACAGGAAATAATACTAAACTACTACAAAAAGCACATCTGACCACATTGCTGCTCTGTTGGAGGCAAAGGAGGAGGTGTTATTCCAACTGTAGCATTTTGTAAACTGTTCTCAAGTTTTCTGTTTATTTGATTAGAAAATACATTCCTTGTTTCCGTCTACATTATCAATTACAATATAAAACCATGTTTTTATCAATGTATCCAGACCTTTGAACATGACTGTATAAATGGGCCAAAGTTCAAAATCAATGTTTACTGCAAACAATATATTCTACTACTTACTCTATTGTATGATGTGAGAAGGATAGTAAAGTAGTCTTTTTTTTTTTTTTTTTTTCTTTTTCTATTTTCTGCTCTCTGGCTGAACAGAAATTGATCTTATTGATTTATTTACTTAGTAAACCTGATGTGTGACATTGTAACTGATTCAAGTGTTTTAACATTTGCAGTTCATCTGTCAAGCAGATCCTATGCTCATGTGCTCCTCACTTTAGATATTGTATTTAAATATTTATTATACACATATGCCTGCTTTTATGTTGATCAGAAGGAAAATCATTAAAAAAGGTTATAAAAACTTGCTGAAATCTAATCATTATTTTGGAAACATTACAAAATATGTTTTGTGTTTGTTTTAAACTAATCTTAATATTAAAATTAGGTCATTTTGTGTTTGTATTAAGCTAATATTAGTATTAAAATCAAATCAGCTACTTTATTAATTTTCTTTATCATTTAGGCTGGGCCATGCAATGTTTGGTGCTAATATTCCTGGATAGAAAATGGACCAATGATGAAATCTTACTTGATAAATACCTTAATTATTTTAAGGTTTTAAACTACCCAACACAGGTAAGTTTCTTCACCAAAGCGAAAATTGTGACAAAATTTGGTTTCATCATTATCATCAATTTTATACCCAGGAGACCATGTCTTGTACATTTTATTTTGGCACAGTTTTTATAGCCAACTGCCCTTCCTAACACCAACGACTTTATGGAGTGTACTGGGTGTATTTTATCTTGGCACTGACATTAAAGAGGTCCTATATTCAACAACACAAAACTAGTGAGTTCTTTTGACCTCATGATGTCTCCATTTGTTAACCAACAACTTTACAGAGTGTACTAGTTGCAGTGTATTGTGACACCAGCATGAGAGAGGGTTACTTTGCATTCTATATGACCAAGGCACGGTCCTCCTCATTGCTCTACATTGTCTCCATTCATTTAGGATACAACCAATAGAATAGGTAGAAAAGAGGGCAATTGCTGAGGAATTAGGGTGAGAAGGAGAAAGAAGAGAGAGTATGATGGAGGAAACAGAGGGGTAAGGAGGAGGGGGGATAATAGTGTAGAAGAGGAGAGGTGGTAATGAGAGAAACAATGTTAGAGGCATAATGAAGAGAGGCTATCATGGCAGGGTATAATGAGAAAGGCAGTAATGGTGTAGGGTAATGGGAGAGAGACACTGATGGCAGCTACATGTTTAAGAGTCAGAGTGAGTGATGGAGAGTTGTAGAAATGGTCAATGTTGATAGTGTTATGGATGTCTTTGATATGTGACCTGGTGGTGGTGGTGGTGGTGACACTAAGTACTATAGGGGGATGGGTGTAATGTCAGCTGGGAAGAGAATGATAGTTATCAATAAAAGAGTGACCTGAGGAAAAGGTAGTAATGGCAGGAAACATAGCTAGGTAAATGAGGAGGGACTTTATGTATCAGTAGATCTAATAATTATATTTTAGGTAACATTATGGGAGAGAGCTACTTGTGGCAGCTACATGTTTTCTGAGGGAGGATAAGTTAGGGTTAGTTGTAGCAGTGGCTGGTAGTAAGAGAGGAGTTATAGATATGAAGATATCAAATAGGTAAGAGTAGGAAAACAGATGGAGACTTAGCAAATACAAGATGTGTGAGAAGCTCAGATGTAGGTAAAAACTTGTCCCTCTTGTTTTTGTTCATTACATCATCATCCTTTAACGTCCGTTTTCCATGCTGGCATGGGTTGGACGGTTCAACCGGAGTTGGCCAGCCTGGGAGGGCTGCATCGGGTTCCAGTTTGATTTGGCTTGGTCTCTACGGCTGGATGCCCTTCCTAACGCCAACCACATTACAGTGTCTGCTATCTAATATATAATTTTAATGCTTACATGGACTTGTTCTCTCTCTCATTTTTTTTTTACTAATCTCTCCACTGTGCCCAATCTCTTGCGATCACCTTGTCTCTTTCTTCTTTCTTCTTATCTCTTTTCCTTCTCACTTCTCCTCCCTCTGCCACTTGCACTCTCGCCTCAACTACATTCCCACCTGCCTCCTCCGACATCTTTTTTTTTTCTTTCCTTTTTCTGATGAACCAGTGTCCAAAACATTAAAGACTCTTTCCCTTCCTTTCAAGTATGATACTAATAACACCATTGTTAAAACTTCTCCCTCTCATTTTGTCTTTTTCTTGTTTTTTTTAATATATTATATACCCGACTTTTTTCACTAGCTCCATTTTAATGCATAAAATCAGGTTTTCTTCAGCACAGCATGTTGCCACTCATTGCAGTTATTTATCATTTCCTTCATGAGATGCAACATCTTGAGATCTGTCTTTACCACTTTGTCTTAAATTTTCCTTGGTTCACGTCTTCCATAGGTTCCATTCACTTTGCATGTTTGGCATTTCCTTATACAGCTGTTCATTCTCCATTTACATCACATGCCTGTAGTAACATAATCTTCTCTCTTACATACTACCTCTCTTTCCTTTAATATGACTTATTTTTCTCATTTCTTTTTAGTCATGACAATTTCTATATATTCAATACTGACATCTCACTTCCTTGCAGTATTGCACTACAAACACAAGCATCATATAATCTGCCCTTTCACTGTAGTGGGGAGTCCTTTGTTGCAAGCAGAGGTAAAAACTCCCTGACCTGTCCTTACTCTCACTACTTCACTTTCAGAGCATCCACATTTACTGCTAATTAGATCACCTTGGTAACTGGACACTAACAACCACATTCACTGCTAATTAGATCACCTTGGTAACCAGGCAGTAAATTGACAGTCATTAACATGTTTGCTAGACTATTTTATTCCAATTTTATTGCACTCAAATCATGTTGAGGTCAACTTAGTCTTTCATTCTTTCAGGGTTGATAACAAAGTACTAACCTAGGGTGGTGGATGAACGGAACTGTTTGAGGAGCTTGAGTGAAATGTCTCATGGTGTCTATTCCAGCTTATTGCATTCTGAGAGAAATGTCTGCAATGATGCTGGTGCCAATCTGTATTAGCCCATGTCAACAGCATGGCATAAACATCCATGGCATGCAGAGGAAAAACTTGGGCAACTGGTAGTCTTTCTGAAAAGATCTTGGCCAGGCCTTCACATGGATAAGCAGAAGCATGGTTATCTTTGACAGACAGAGACACCTACAGAAAGATAACAAAACTATCAACTATTTCCAGGAAACCATTCGGACATTTGAGAGAATCTATTTCCTGGGTGGCTTTTTGATGTTTTCTACCAGATACTTGGCCTTACTCTCATTCATCCTCAGCCCCACACTCATTGACACAGTCTCCACCTCCTGCATCAACTCCTCTTCCTCCTTCACTGTGTCTGTCACCAGAACTATATCGTCAGCAAATTCATCATTTTATATATTTTTAGCCTTAACTCTCCTGCTCTGAGCCAGTGCTACAGTAAAGCCAAAGTCCTGATGTTTCTCCAGTGCAAGGCGCATACAATAGTTCACTACGATGATAAAACGGTAGGTAGCCAAAATATCTCCCTGGAGCACTCCAACCAGTATCTCAAAGAACTCCGTCTTCCCGTCAGGTGTAATGACTTGGGCTCTGGTGTTGGTGTAGAGCAATGATATCAGGTCCACTATCTTCGTGGGGATTCCATAAGCCTGTAAGAACTTCATCAGGCAGTGACGGTCCACAGAATCAAAGGCCTTCCTAAAGTCACTGAAAACTATGACAGCAGGAAGGCTCGTTGCTCTAGCTCCCTCTAATATGCTCCTCAGCATCAGGATATAACTGATGGTTCATCTTCCTTTTCTGAAGGCGTTCTGGTTGACCATGAGCGTCTTCTTCATCTCGGGCTGGATCCTGTTAAGAATCATCCTGTTGAGGATTTTTGCCACAAGTGACGTCAGTGAGATCCTCCTGTAGTTGTTGGTGTTAGAGGCACTGGGACGATGTTACTGATCCTCCACTGATTTGAGGCAACTCCTTTCCCCAGTGTCTGGGTACAGAACTCCAGGATGATATCATCAAAATCGCACCTCTTCATCACCTCTGATGCCACTCCATCTTCTCTATGGGCCTTGCCCTCTATGAGCTTCTTCTTCGCTCTCTGAAGCTTCTCTCAGGCGAAGTTTCCTGTCTCAATATCCAGTTCCTCAAACAGCAGGCTGATCTCTCCAGTGTTCTGGGATGTGGAAGGTGGCTATCTTAGTAGGGTCTTAAAATGGTCCAGCCATTTCCTCTTCCTATCCTCGGGCCCTGTTCCCTGGATCTGTCTAGAACTCCCTTTCTTCCGCCCTGTGATCTCTTTACACCTAGACCTGTCAACCGCTCTCTCCACACTTCTGATCTTCTCTATCAGCGCCTTCTCTCTGGCCTCAGTGTAAGCGGTACAGAGTTCTTCCTTCATCATTTCCATATTTTCCTTCCTCTCCTCCGTAGGATCAGCATGGAATTGGTCCTTGACAGCTTTCAGGTGTTCTCTGGCTACACACACTTTTGGGTCAGCAGAGCTGATGTTCTTCCTTTTTTCTCTCTTCTCGGCACCAGGGTCTCACTTGCTTCTACAACTGCATTGGTAAAGTGTCCGTATCTTCTCGTCACACTCTTCTCAGTCCTTCCAATCTCTCTCACCTATGCTTCTCCACACAGAGCACTGAACCATTTCTTCACTTCTACTGTGTACCTCTCCTGTAGCTTATCATATTCCTTAAAATCTCCCCAGTCATAGATTGCTCTAAGTAGCTGAGCCTTACTTTTTCTTAAGCTCACCCAGACCTCACTCATTAACAAGCCGGTGGCCACTGCCCAGTGTGCTGAAATAATTGTATGGTTCTGTGTTCAGAACACTATTCCGCCACTTATTCCTCACCAGAATGAAATCAATCTGGAATTTGAACAGGTGAATATCAGAGATGTAGGTCCACATCTTCCCCGAATTCTTCCTAAACCTTAGGTTGGTTGCCATCAAGTTCGCCTCCAGCAATGTGTCCCTCAGTAGTCTCCCATTTCGGTTGGCGTTGTTATGGAAGGATCTTTACTGTTCTCCTTACTCAGGTTCGCTTTGAAGTCACCCAGAACAAGCAGGACGTTATGAGCTAGTGCGGTGTTGACAACTCTACACACTTCCTCATGGAACTCCTCTGCACTCACATCACTGTTCCTCTCGGTTGGACTATAGGCTGAGATGACTGTTAGTCTTGGGTTTCTAACTTGTATGTAATAAAAGAATAGTAAAAAGAAAATGGTGGTTTGGATTAAGAAGAGAAGTAGAAACTATCACTGTGAAATAACGGAAGAGAAGAAAAGACGGTACTAAATGGGTCACCACGTCTAACGCAGAGTCTCCTGTATTTCGAATATATGTTTATTATATGTATGTTTATATGCAAACTTGATAATGAAATATAGTGATCTTAAGCTTCATTTTATACATTTTGTTCTTTATTTCTACTAACAGCATCGTACCTTGACGTGATTGCTTCACCTGCAACACGCAATAACTACATTTCCCTCAAATAACACATAACTCTCTTTTAAAAAAACGCATTAGTTAATGTAATCCTAGATATGCCATGACAGGAATATCATGGCTGGAATATTCTTGGATTCTAAGTCTGCTTGGTAAGAGATGCCTGCAATTAAACAACAACATATAAGATAAACGCAACAACGACTTCTACGAATTAGCAGCTACATCTCTCTGAAATCCACTTGATTATCATTTAGCTTCTTATATAATTTTGATTTAGAGAGATAACTATTAAAAATGGTGTGATCATGTTATTCAAAAGCCTTTACTATATCTATTAAAACTGAGAAAATGATTTTCATAACCTCTTTTTTCTATTAGATTAAATGTCATCATCAAATTCTATAAGTGTCTGTCTTAGATGAATAGAATTTATTAAAACCATATTGATTGCTCTTAGATTATTATCATTAAGATGTAAATAGAATTGATTATAGATTATCAATTCAGTGAGCTTTGACATTACTAGTAGCAAAAGAATTTCAAGTTGTTTTTCTGTAAATTAATTATCTCAAGTATTTCACAGATATTTACAGACTCGGTTATAATTTTAAGTCCAGGGTAGTCAGTAGTATCTAATGTTTGCAATGTCTACAGGGGAAATAATTTGAAAATATTTAGATCAGAGTAAGAATTATACGTTATACTCTGAGATCGGTCTAAAAACTCTATAAAAAATCCTCAGTGTGAGGAACTTATTCCATCCTGCTAGCTTGTAAAGATTTAGCTAGTTTCTAAAAAATTTCATACGATTTATTAGTTTAGTCATAATTGTTACACATTTTTAATCGAAATAGAAACGATTTTCCTGGAACTTAAGCCTTTTTGGAAGCATAGAAGTATAGCTTATCGATTTTTCTTCATTTTAATATTGGTAATTATTTTATTAATCCATGAAAGATGAAAGACGAAACCGACTCTGGTAAAATTGGAACTCATAAACATAATTATTATTGAAAAATTAATGATTTATAATAATTATTGTTTATTCATAGAAGTTCAACGATTCATAAAAGAGGTACACACCCACAAATTTACTTAATATTTCCGAAGAGTCTAAATAGCTGCCAATATTTTCTTGTTATATTCACTGAAGAATTTAATTTATAGGAACATTAAATATGTTTTTAAGAGAACGTACTTCATATGTCAAGGATAACAACAAGCGATCGGTTTCAATATTCACAACATCATTTCGAAGTTTCCGTATCTTTTTTGTCACCATATTTCTAATGAAATACATTGCTTGTATTTACTATTAAATTTTGGAAATAATCAAGAATTTGAACGGCTTTACTGAAATAATTAACTTTTACATTTATTTTTATATCAAGCAGGTGTTTAGAACATAACTTATTAAAATATTCTTACATCAAATTATAAGTAAGTAACAGACAATTTTATATGAACAAACAGGATTGTTTTCGGGTGGGTTGGTATCAAAATGGTTAATCCGAATTCAGAGATTTTCGAGTATATTGAAACCAGCTGCCACATTATAATTGCAATGTTAAATGGCACGATATACTAACGTTTTGTCATCTTGAAACAGATAGGAATATCAGTATGATGCCGAGGCTGTTGGCAAGGATGAAAATATATTTAGAGGCATTTACATAACCTTTCACCATGCTCAATAATTTGACCATAAAAACACCACCTAACTTCATTAGAAGATACATTGGCAGTCTTCTTTTTTTTTTTGCAGACCCTACACCTGTTTCTTATTTAACTTGTAAGCCATTAATTTTCTAATTTGTTCTCCCCTATTAATTTCAGGGAATAAGTTTATTGTACTGTTTTATTTTAAACTCACCCAGTAAAACGTTTATTTGCATTCATTTTAGATGTAATGTTCTGAAATAGATTTTCTCCATACGATATCCCATGCCTTAAGTTAATAAAGGCTGAACACATTGATGATTACAGCCTTAGATATACAAAACAACGAGACGTTCATTACAGGAATGCACCTGATCATTGGTGTACTCACTCAGTGTTGACCTGAAGTTAAACAAGTTTCTAACATTCCTGTTACATTTTTGACGACAGCTTCCTTTCTCCTTTTTTATATTGTGTTTTGATAACAATATTTTGAAATGCTCAGTATAGCATTATGTCAACCGTCTTCTGCTCCTCTGTAAACTGTATAATAATGTTCTTAACTCATCTAACAAATCATTTAATCTACTTTTGTTGATGTTTCCTTATTTATATGCTTTTTTACAGTTGAATAGCCTATAGTGCAAATACTTGTTTTAACCTATGGCATAATTTAGGAAAGAAATATAATGTTAGTTAGAAGAACGGCCGTATAATACATAAGCCAGTGACTACAATAATGTGAAAATCGTGAATACTTTTAAGTGATGCATCGGATCAAAAGATGTATAGATTTTACTTAATTTGCCTTATAGATGGTGAAATTTCACTCCAGTATCTGCTTCATTATATATAATTTACCACTTGCTTGATTCAAGAATATGATGTCTTGGAAAGCTGTGTGCTTAAAATGATTTTTTAAGTAAAATCGGAAAATATAAGGTATATATGGTTATATACTATATTAATAATTTAGAACATGAAATATGAATAATTAAAAAATATCAAAAAATATCTGAGACACTAAATCAATTTCCAAGAAACCTGCTCATGTCTTTTTACATATTTCAGGCTGACGTGTATTTTTATATGAATATCATTTCTAATCATAATTACTCACCAAGCAATTGGTGAATATATCGTATTTTTCTGTTAGATTAACTGAAACAATCTGATTGATACTTTGTCAAGAGACGCAATCCACTGGTTGAAAACAGATTTTAAATTCTGAGCTTGTCAATAGTTGCTGAAATTTTTTTCTCGAGGCAAGAATTTTGGCACTAATTGATGTTTTGAAATTGTTAACATTTCATTATATAGGAAATGTTTTCTTGTCCAACAAATATTGCCAATATTTTTAAATTCATTTGGTTCACATGATTGAATCTTGCTTATCCGTTCATTTCATTTATGTCTCTGTTTGAGAATTGTATTTTATATATTGTTAGAAGATGTGGTTCATGATCAAAGAATTTACAGCTAATCTGATAAATATGTTATTAATGAAGCACACTTTGTTTTAAATCTGTGTTGGCAATATTGGTTTCGAGTGACTCAAATCACTGAAATGACAAAATAACTTTGAAATGGGTTAAATTCTACCAACCTAAAATAAAGAGAAAAAAACAAGAGATGTTTGAATCATTATGCTGCACTTATTTCGAATAACGTGATGCTGAAATTTACTTTCATATGATTGATGTATATAATTTCATTTACAATTCCTTGAATGTTTGTGAATTTTCTGACTAAATATGCAATATAAAATATATTATTTGAAAGATTATCAATCTATTTATTTATGTATAGTAAAATATTTTCTATAGAGTTTAATGGTGTAAATATATAATATCATATGGGCGTATACATAGCCGTGTGGTTAATAACTTTGCAACCATATAGCTCTGGGTTCAAACACACTACACGAAACCCATTAGTGTATGTATGTGTGAGTTTGTGTGTCTTCGTGTACACCAGATAATCAAATGTGTCAAGCAGTGTCCCTTTATAGGAAAAAGGTACTATTCTTAGGAACAAAAATAAAATTGATACTCTACCTGGTATATTCACTGATACTTTCCAACCATATCTGTAAGTGTGTGAATGTTATTTTTGCGTTTGTAGGTCAGCCACATGTCATTCTGCATTGGGTTTTTGCAACTGCTGTCTTTGGGGAATTCACAATCACGACTGTCATCGTGCAAAATAAAAGGTTTTACTGCTGGTTACTTTTTACCTGGAATAATTTTATGCAATGTGAGTTCAGTATTTCTTTTTTTTATTGGGTGCTCTGTATAATTTGCAAGAGAGATACACCTTGCTAGAAAACTTATTTATCTCTTCCCTTCGAATATTTATTCGTTCCGAGCTAATTATCTCTCTTGTCACTCTCTCTTTGATGGATGAACGTATGCACATACGCCAGATACACTGCAACTAATGAGTAAAGCATCAGGATTGAACGTGTGCGTATGTATGTATATATACACACCCAAATACATACATAATATATATACATACATGCATACATGCATACATGCATACATACATACATACATACATACATACATACATACATACATA
>JAOPUL010000839.1:47972171-47982327 GCA_027564515.1 Octopus rubescens | reverse complement strand
TTCCAGTCAAAACCGTCTAACCCATGCCTGCATGGAAAAACAGACGTTAAAAGGATGATGATGATGATGATGATGATAGCATAATCAAGGCCTAAACAAACTAAGTATGATTGTGAATTAAGGAGAAATACCAAAGAACTAATACAGATTGAAGGTTGAATGTTATTGAGTTAATTAATCTGCCTGTTTTTGAGTAAAAACACTTCAAACAAAAAATTATTGTTTAAACCCAAATCAGCTGTAATCAAGTAGGCCATTGATAAAAGATAGTCCAACTATGACCATTCTATTTTTTAATATATCTAAAACAACAATGTCTTTTTTTAAAGGTAATAAGATGTAATGTAAGGGAAATTTTGCAGCTGTTTCTAGCATCATGAACAGCTGCATAGAAGCTCCTTTACTGGATTATTGTTATCGTTGCTGTTTTATTTGTTTTACGGTTCTTTCTCATTTCTGCACATTTGCAATTTCCTTCACTAGTAAAGAGAGTAAAATACAAGGTGGTATGAAAGAATTCCTGGACTAGTTCTGTAGTGTGTCAACAGATGGCAGCACATGGTTGCGTGTGCAATGAGAGCTAGCAGTGACCTTCATAATGAAGTGTGCCGAGTGACGTCACTGTGTTTACTTCACAAATTGTGAAATTTGTGTTTTTGTGATCATGTGTATGCTGTAGTCTGCTATTTTGTCATGAACAGGAAAGAACATTGCGTCAAAGTCTGTCAAGATCTCTGACAGCGTGCCACTGATGACCCATCCTTCATATCGAGGATCTTCACCAGTGACAAGAGTTGGGTCTACAGGTGCGACCCTAAGATGAAGCTGCAGTTCAATCAAAAATATGCTCATTGTTTTTTTTGACATCTGTGGGATTGTTTGTGCATTGAGAATTTGTCCCCCAGAGTCAGACCGTCAATTGAGAGTTCTACTGCGATGTTTTGAGGCATTTGAGGGAGGACATTCGGTGAAAGCAATCGGATCTGTAGAGCGCGAAGAATTGGATTCTTCACGATGACAATGCACCCTCACTCGTGAGTTTCTCGTCAGATTTAGCACCTACGGACTTCCATCTCTTCCCCAAGATGAAAATGCAGCTCAAAGGTCACCGTTTTAACAACATTGAGATTCAGAGTGAATTGCAGAAGATCCCCAACTCTCTTACAGAAAACGACTTCCAGGCCGGATTCCAAAAGTGGCAGGAATGCTGGGACCGGTGTATTGCTGCACCAGGTGACTATTTCGAAGGAGATGATGTTAAAACTTAGATAAATAAGTTATCTTTTATTAAACATAACTAGTTCGGGAACTTTTTGATACCACCTTATATTTGTCTACTTAAGTAAAACAAACAAGCATTGTATTTATAAACACTATCTCTTTGTGTAAACTTAATAGATCATTCACCTCCTTTACTATTCAGGCCTTTCTTTCATTTACTCTTTCTAGATAACCAAATGGAAGCTATTTGGGACCTTTCAATTGCTTATCCTATTAATATTCCTCAAGATGAAATTGATATCGTCATGGGAAATTTTCCAAAAGAAGTTCATTTTTATGTCCGTACATTTCCAAATGATAAACTCCCTCAAACACATGATGACCTCATACTCTGGTGTAAAGATGCGTGGAGCACAAAAGAAAATCTGCTGAAACAATTTTATACAGAGAAATTTTTCTCAGCAGAATTAAAATCAAATCCAAGAGGCCCATATCGAGCACGAAGTGAGTTTTTGGTTCGCTTTATTTTATACGTGTTTTTGATAGGTTGGAGTACTTTGTTAGTTTTTATGCTCTACTGTTTTTATTGTTCATCATTTGTTCGCTGGTACTGTCTGTTCATCAGTATCTTCTATACTGTGATAACTACATCATATTTTGGAGTGGACATTTTGCAAACAAAAATACTTGATTGGCACAAAGAAAAGAAATGCTAATTAGTTACACTGTCAATTTGATTAGATCAACACTGCTGCCTTTTTTTTTATCCTTGCATATTTTTCTTCATCTTTTAGTTTTTTTTAATAAATAGAAGATGAAGAAATATCATGCTTTCGTGACTGCTCTTATTTACCTTTGTATAAAATTTATCGATTCAAATGTTAACAGAAGTTTACTTAGGAAGTATATTTATTCAAGAGACTTCATATTCTTTCCTTTGATCCAATAATATATACAATATGTTGTTTTATAGTAATAAAAAAAATAAAGTCATTTATAAAATATAATTACTTAATTTATATTTGGATTTGTTTTGTTTTGTAACTAATTTAAGTTTAAAATCTGTTTTCTTTTGCATTTTAAAATTTCTTAATTGTATACCTTTTTGTTTTACTTTGTTTTGTTCCAAATATTTATTGTTGTTGCTGAATTCTCTAATTTGTTGCTCTTCAACACCAATAACAGAGCTGTAGTTGTATGAAGAGCATTGCTTCCCAGAACTCATACTGCAATATAATATTTGCCCCAACCAGTTTGCAACTGCAAAAATACCACTTAGAGTATCATGTCTCTCTAAGACAACAGCTTATAGAGCAAGCATAATATTCACAGATGATATCAAGAGGACTCACTGCAAACAACTTCGAGATCAGATTCAATCAATACATTCATTCATTCAGGTCAAGGGATTGAGAATTCTAGTACTTTATTGCAATATGTCTTGAAATTAATGGATAGCAGAATTAAAAATGTTCCCTAAACCTGGAATAGCATGGACAGAGCAACTTCATGCATCCACAATGTAAGATATATCTGATAAATTCTAGCTTATATAACAACCAAGATTGTTGAACAGAAGATACAAAATCTTATCTTTGTTGCCATTGGATACCATTTGAACTGGATTTCTTCCTAATCCAGAGTAGTTCTCTCTTGTCATAAGTTACTTAACTGATCTTTTACTAGGATTATGCATTCATCTTGAATACACCTGAACAATTGCAAATAGCAAAAAACATTAAAGAATGACAAGGAATCATTAACTGTAGATTAAAATGAATAAATTCTACTCCAATGTATTGAGTACCCATTCTCTCGTTTGTAAATCTAAACATGCACACACAAGCAGCAGCATCATCATCTTTTAATGTCCATCTTCCATGCTTGTATGGGTTGGAGTTTGACAGGATTCACCAGGTTGGAGGACTGCATCAAGTGCCAGTGTCTGCTTTGACATAATTTATATGGCTGAATGCCCTTTTTGATGCCAACCACTTTTTTTACAGAGTATACTGGGTGCTTTTTAAGTGGCACCAACAATAGTGAGTTTGCCATGTAGCTTGCAAGACTAAGATTCCCTTAATGGAGAGAGAGAGAGAGAGAGCTTTATGCTAGACGATAAGGTTAAAGTATGAGAGAAGGGTCTGGAACAGGTTTCTTGTTATAGAAAAAACACATGGCTCCTATCATTATATAAGGGTGGGTGGGGTGGCACTGGAAAAAGAAAGTCAGCTGTCCTTACAAACTAGATGACGTTTAACTAACAACCACTACTACTGCAAAACCATCATATAAACTGCAATTGATGCCTCCATTTCATTACACAACCTGCAAACTCTCCCTTTTTTATCCCTTACAAACTAAACCAACTTTGTGGAATCTTCTTTTCTACCACATCTCAACCATAATTTGAAATGGAGCACTGCCATGGAAAAAGTCTCAACATTTTCTGCCTGCTTCGCATCTAACTCCATGTGATGGTGTGTTGTACTCTTAATCACAAGATCATGATTTCAGTTCTCAGACTGAGTAGAGTGTTCCATTCTTGAGCAAAACACTACACAATGTTCCTGTCTGATTTGGCTTGGTTTCTACGGCTGGATGCCCTTCCTAATGCCAACCACATTACAGTGTGTGCTGGATGCTTTTAACGTGCCACCGGCACTGGACTCTCGATGCTGGTGCTTTTACATGGCACCAACACAAGTGCTTTTTACGTGGCACCACACAGGCGATTGGTAGACAGACGGACATATAGAGCAGGGACAAACGAGACCTATAGATCGGACGCAGACAGATATAAGGACCAGGAACTCTTAGTGTCCGGGGGTGGAGAACAGACAGTCATAAGGGCCGGACGATACATATAGACCGACAAGTGGACATAAGGGCCAGGTTGCTTGGTGGCCCGTGGATCCTCTTTGTAGAGCGGTGGTGGGGAATCCTCCATACATCAAGACAGAATGGGAACTCACATCTGAAGACACCTACAGCGAGGTCGGGTGGGAACTTGCATCTGAGGACACATGCAGCAAGACAGAGTGGGAACACGCATCTGAGGACACATACAGCGAGGTAGAGTGGGAACTTGCATCTAAGGACACCTTCAGCGAGGTTCCTGCACGACACAGCAGAGACGAAAAGACAAGCTTAGTCTCAAACACAGACCTATCTCAAAATTGAGGATCGTACATTGCATCTTTTTGGCGCCTTGTATTGCCAGAAAGGCTTCGCTCTCATGACCCAGCCGCTTCATAGCAACATGGACATCTTGAAGCAGCCACTTCTTAGCACCATGATTCTCGATGCGGCCGCTTCTTAGCAACAAGACTCTTGAATGCAGCCGCTTCTTAGTAACAGGACTCTCAATGTGGCCGCCTCATATCAACAAGACTTAGTCGATGCTGCCACTTCATAGCAACAAGACTTTCTTGATGCGGCCACTACGTAGCAACTGAGCCCTCAATGTGGCCACTTTTTAGCAACAGGACTCTCGATGCGAACTCAGCCTCCTTTCTTAGCCACAGGACTCTAGACAGCCACTTCTTAACACATATAACAAGTAAATTCCCTCCCAGACTGTCCCTTTCGACTCCACCAGGCAAACATATACACCAAATGCAAAAGTCCCCTCTCCTTTGTTTTTCAACTGGAGTATCCATATATCTACTCTACAGCAAGACACCTTATTTGTCCCCTCTATACCTTAAATCTCTCAACTGGCACAAAACCACACCCCTCAACTGGGAGTGGTATTGTCTTGAAAGGTACTTGGTAATCCTGTCAGTACTGGTGCCACATAAAATTCACCCAGTACACTCTGTAAAGTGGTTGGCATTAGGAAGGGCATTCAGCTGTAGAAACCATGCCAAAACAGACAATAGAACCTGGTACAGTTCCTGTCAAACCATTCAACCCATGCCAGCATGGAAAATGTTAAATGATGCTGACATCCAACTTATCTTTGATGTGTTGTTTTGAATGCTGTAAGCTGTGGTAATCAACCTGATTAATCATCTTGTGTAGACATTAAGTGCTAACAAAGCACAGATTATATCAGCAGACGAAATTTCATCAGCACTAGCAGGGGACTGTTCTATCACGTGATTTCAGCAAGATTTGTGCTTCATCAGCAACAAGCATTTGGTGGTAGGGTGCCTGTTCATGATGGAGTGCAATTTACACTGAAATCACGTGATGCAACAGTCCCATTTGCCAGTACTGATGAAATTTTCATCTGCCAATATGTGTCGTTTTCTTTTTAGAACTTAATGTCTGTTCGGACGTAAAATGATGATACTAATAACACCCCTCAAATGAGGGGTCTCATCTTGCAAATTACTTGGTAACCTCACTGGTGCTAGTGCCACATAAAAAGCATTCATGACAATCTGTATAGTGATTAATGTTAGGAAGGACATCCAGCTGTATGTAGAAACCATGCTAAAGCAGGTATTGGCACTTAGTGCAGTCTTATGGCTCTGTCAAATCATCTAACCCATGCCAGCATGGAAAAGAGGTTAAATGGTGAGGATGATGAATAACATGTTTTAGTAAAGTTTCAAGAAGAGCTCAAATTATAAGTGCAGAATGCCTACAGAAATGAGTTTTTTGTTGGTTCTTGTCTCAACTAGTCATCATACACAAGTAGAGCATTTATAGAAGAGCCAATCCTGCCTGCCTTAAGTGGCCAACATTTGATGTTAGTAAAATAGCACAAACAATTTATAGACTGATTTGAAATGAAATTGTATATCCTCTTTGTGTAATTGGTTATGTAGTAACGCAACAAATTATAAATATGTCATTTGAATCGTGTCATGGACCAACCGCTCTCCTCTGTCCCAAAATGGTACTTATGTCTAATGTCATTCTAATATATTTATAAATTAAAGGCCACTATTATACATCTCAGCCACTGAAATTTTGTATAATGGCACATCTTTTTCAAAAACAACAACAAAACATTTATAGGCCATGTGTAACTTATTCTGATACTTGCAATAAATCTGGGCAAGATCAAGTCTTGCTACATTAAAAATATTAATAGTTAATTCATAAAAACACTATAGTTTTAAAAATTTATTTTATTATTTACATAAATGCATAACAATAGGTATGTTTAACAAATACCATTCTGCCTTAGATTTTTTTTTTTGATATATTTATTAAACAAATTTTAAAACGAATAAGAAAACACAATCCAGAAATGCAATATTATTTTTATAACAACAAAAAATGTTTCTCATTGCCTTTTGATTTGTTTTTTTTTCTTTTCTTTCTTTTTCCTAAGGCAAAAATATATTTTTTAGGTGTTTATGGAATGAAAAATATATAATGGTTTATGAAAAAGTGTTAGGAAGTTGGATTGTGTGATCAGTATATCACATTCTATGTTTGTCAAAGAGAATCTCAGATAAAATGAATTGTTTGATTTAAAAGGGTTTAGCACCAAATAGTCAGGATTCATGTTTAATGAACAAAAAACATGAAAGTTGAGATTTTAATGAAGGAATAACAAAACATGAGCTTCTCAATTTTCTTGGAAGTTATTAGAACCAAAACTGACTCCTAAATTCAGCTCATCTGAAGAATATGTTTGATCTGTTATATTGTTACAATATAATTTCAACTTAGAAATACACAAGGGCAACACTCAACACCATAAGGCACTTTTAGTTCACCACTACAGCTTCAGTTACTCAAGTGTCTTTATTCTTTTTCTTCAAATATTCCATAACATTTGTTGGGTGATGAATGAAGCCTACAGAGTCTGTCCATCAAAATTTCATTGACAACAGTTGGATATTACAAGTACAGTGGATAATTGAGGTGAAGACTTGGAACCAGGAACTTGCTACAAATTGTTTTTTGTCTTACTTTCTTCACTACAACACTGCCATTTAATATCTTTAAACACTCCAGTAATATTAGAAAAATGAAATGGCATTAACTAAGAATTGAAACAAAATTACAGACTTAGATTACTGGGGAAAATTGTTTCCCCAGTATAATTGTAAAATATAATAGGAGCTAAATGAGAAAAAAAAAATGACCATGCCTTTCTAAGCATCATCAGAGTGAAATATCTGCAGCCAGGAATTTACATTAGATCTTGAAGTACTAATAAAATATACTTAGAAATCTTTTTATGATAATTAGTAGTTATAGTCACAATAGCAGCACATAATTTACATAGAAACAGGATTTTTTCTCTAATCAGTGTCAGTTGGAAGGACTAAACTTTTACATACAAATAAATCAAGCTGTAAATTCAAACCAAATATTCACTCCAAGTACTATACAGTTCACACACATCTGAAAAAAGATACAGGATTTCAAGGTTGTTATACCTCAACATAACATTTCATAAAACTTTACGACAATGGCAGTTGATATGGTTAGCTGTCTTACAGTAAACTGCAAAGCAAATCTATGAACATGCTTACTGTTTAACTCATAATAACAGTAACACAAGGGAAATATTGCTCATAAATTGTCTTAAGCATTTAGTATACTATTGTTTCCATAATCAAAAGAAAATGTGGGTTTTATGTTAAAAAAGTTTGATGACATTCCTTCATCATTTTTCTTTTGTAATGATTGTAGTAATTCACTTACATTGCAACTGTGAATATCTATGTTTAAGTTATTGTTATTGTTTTTCATATGTTTTTTATCTTTGCTGTATAAAGAGGTGATCAAACTTTCAGAAATGGGTTCACCATATTTTTCCGAAAACCAGTTTTTATTACATTCTTCATATTCTGCAGCATTGTTGATGGCGTTCAGTAATGCTTGCTTTTTAAATCCTCGAAATCTTACTGAAACGTCAACCATATTTTTAACCATGTCAACTAAATTTTTTGGAATAGAAAAATTTCCATTGTGTGAAGGATAACGCTTAAACACTGGACTGTCAGGAACGTGGTCAAATTTCAAGCTTATAATCTTATGGCAGTCTTTTTGAAGACTTAATTCATCAATCAATATGAATGTTTCATTGGTCAGCTTACTTGAATGTTCTTCCTTAAAAAATTGTTCATAATCTTTTTCTTCAGCCCAAGCCATCTGTCTCTTGGCCAATGCAGTAGAATTTATTAGAAGAACAATATCATATACGTCAAAGACACATTTACCAAATTTGTCGGCATGGTGAACAATCACTCCGAAATCTTTCAAATATTGAATTAAATGATGCACAGCCTTATCATGCAACGAATGATCATTGAGGCACAATAATATGGCATATTTCTGTGGAAGCTTTTTGGAACCTGTAAAGATGAAAGAGAGAGCATTAAAAAATATGCTTAACCCTTGAAAAATTGCAAAATATTGTGGAAAAAATGTATGAAGAGGGAAATATAAAATAAACATGACTGAATATGTTTCAATATAAATGGAATTGGAAATTATAAACAACTGGTGCTAGAAATAACCCAAGTGCTATCGATCTGTTAGTAAACGGTTGATATATTTTAATGCCTCAGTATCTCATAAGTAAAGTGAGTATAATGTTAACTGTTCAGCAAGTCGAATTGCAGGTGATGTATGTGTTAGTTATTTTACTGGAGTTGTCTGTGTAGTTAAGGCTTCAAAAGCACATTTGCTTGTATAAGAGTAAACAGCAACAGTTTAATGACCAACAGTTCAAAGTGAAAGTACTGCCAAAAATCTGTCTTGATCTTAATCTGGTCAATTTAAAATAGCAAACTATGACTGCTGTAATTTGTGGCACAACTTTATGACTATGAACACAGTTTCTGAAAGTTCTTGTGAACAGATTATTTTCATGTACATTGAAGCAGTTACCCAAACTTAGCTTCATCAGCACATATTCTCAAACTGAAATTATATAAAAGAAGACTTGCACAACAATGACAAGCAAAACTATGAAGCACTTCACATTTTTAAGCAAAAGTTAAGAAAGTCGGTTCATAACTGGGTTTGAATACCAGAACACATGTCCAAACCAGTCTGCTCCTCTAAATTAGCAAAACAAGCCCATCCATTGCACTTGCTTCTTCTCTTCATTGTCCCTGTTATGTCTAACCTAATCTTGTACAAAACATTTTACTAAATCCTTCTTTCCCAAACTGCATCCCTCTGAAACTTCTTCTAGACTAATATTTTTTCTCCTGGTATCAACAGAATTCCCACTTAAACATTAACTTCATCAACCACACCAACATAGATAAGCCTGAAAGTTCATCAGCACATCCTCTCTTTCTTTGATAAGAAATAAATCAGATCATCTCATAAGTAATGTTCAAACATTGCATTAGAAGAAAAAATCTCTAAATTTCAAATTTTCTCAAAATTCATTTAACATAATTACTATCATCATCAATGACCTTCCAATGATTTGTAAATCCACTTAAATGCTAAATTCTGCATTATCTTCAATCAAAAGCTATTTTTTGTGGTTTTAGTGCCAGCAACATGTCATACATTAAGAATACTTGTTGAAATATCAAAAAAGTACTTGTGGTTTTTAAACAGAGTAGTGTTGCATAAAACAATGAAATTATTATACTAAAGAAAAATATTTTCAACTTACTTTTACATATGAAACATTTTACAATTAATACCATTATAATAATTGTGGCCAAAACTCCCACAGCAATGATACTGTTAACAATGTTGTTTGATTCTGGAGTTGAATCTTTGCGACATATATCTGAAAAACAGAACACAATTTCTAAAAAGTTATATTCTAGATAATTACCATTTTATTTTGAAATTTTTACTCATAGTTTTGAGATTTTAATGTTTAAAAATCCCACGAAAAAAGAAATCAAATGTGAAAATTATCTTGTAAAATACTTCCCTATATCTAATAAGTGTATTTCTCTAACAAATATGAGGCGCGGCGTGGCTGTGTGGTAAGAAGCTTGCTTCCCAACCACATGGTTCTGGGTTCAATCCCACTGCG
>JAOPUL010000839.1:47821786-47833204 GCA_027564515.1 Octopus rubescens | reverse complement strand
TGCCACGCAGTGGGATTGAACCCAGAACCATGTGGTTGGGAAGCAAGCTTCTTACCACACAGCCACGCCGCGCCTGACCAATGTATATATATATATATATACATCTACATGGAACTCTAAACTCACCTGTAGCATTCATGTATCTAACTATACACACAAGATATACTCTGAGTATAAATATACATATATATAATTTATGAATGTATGTATATATATATATATGTTCTTAATTAAATATAAGGCAGCAATTTACTGATATTGTCGTCCACTTCCATTATTATTATTATTACATCAGACAAAAATATTGTGTAGTTTTTGTTGCCGTTTTTCCATTCTCAGTTCGAACCCTGCCATTATCAAATTTGCCTTTCGTCACCCTGAGGTCGATAAAATAAAGAACCAGCCAAATGCTAGGGATTGATGTAATCAACTGAGCTCTCTCCATCAAATCTGCTGGCCTTGTAACTAAATTAGAAACACCAGATTAGTTGAATTTATATATAAATTTAATTCACAATATATGGATTCAACTAATCCGGTGGTACTCATAAAAAAGCTCCTTACAAATTACATAGAATATATAGTACGATACAAAAGAAAAACATAAGGAGTGCATAAAATTATAAATAAAGAGAGAAATATAGTATGATAAAATTTATTTTACCATTGGACATCTATATACTACAATTGTTTCGCAGCTTTATAAATAATATATTTTATTATATTTTATAATAAATAATAAATTATTTATATGTTCGTATTAAAATATATACAATTTATAAATTACTACAGACAATAAGCTTGTTCTTCAAGTTAGAAGAATTTCCGAGTTTATAAATCATATCTTAACATAACATTTCTAAACGCTGTGTCTATTTTCAAACTATTAACATATGGAAGACAATAAGAATAAAATTAATAGAATTAATAAAACGGTTTTCTATAGAATGGAAGAGAAATCTAGTAAGATATTAAAAAGTAAATAGATAATTTTGGTATAAAAGAAGGTTAAATATAAAAGAATGAAGAGGGAAAATCATATATTTAACATTAGTAATCTATAAAATAAAAAAAAAGTAAATAATAGTAGAGATAGAGGAAAAAGGAACAAAATGAAATTAAATAAAGTTCATAGATATTGTGTTTACGAAATATAGAGATTGATATCAACAAAAATATGAATGACATGAAATTAAAAATTAGAGATTCAAAGATAGGAGTATATAGAGAATAGGGTGTAAAAAAGAATAGGGGTATTAATAGTTTAAATATTTTTGTCAGGGATGTAAATAATTATAATTAGTAAGAAATGTAATAATAAAGATAAGGCAATAGAAACATAAGTGTATGTATATATATATATATATATACACATACACACATACATACAGACATAGCTATATCCATATACATACACACACATAAACATACATATATACATACATACACACATATAAACACACACACACATACACACATATAAACATACATATATACACATATACACATGTACATACATAAACATACACACAAACATATATATATACAAACACACACATATACATCCCCATATATACATATACTCATATTAACATATAGGTACACATAGACTTATAAATGTACATCTGTACATATATACACACATATACATAAAATCATATATAAATATGCACATATATATATATACACACACATACGCCTTATTTTAATATATACACCAGTGCCGAGAGTCCTGTACCACATTAGGCACCCGCATCAAGAGTCCTGTGTCACGTTAGGAACCTGCGCCGAGAGTTTTGTGTCACGTTAGGCAACCGCGCCGAGAGTCCTGTTCCACGTTAGGCAACCGCGGCGAGAGTCCTGTGCCATGTTAGGCACCCGCGTCCTGTGCCTGGTAGACTCCCGTGTTGAGTCCTGTACCTGATACGCACCCATGTTGAGAGTCCAGTGCCTGGTAGACATCCGCATTGAGAGTCCTGTGACAGTGCCACGTTAAGCACCCGTGGTGCCATGTAAAAAGCACTAGCGCCGAGAGTCCGGTGCCGGTGGCACATGAAAGCACCCAGCACTACTTTAAAGTGGTTGGCATTTGGAAGAGCACCCAGCCATAGAAACCAAACCAAATCAGACTGGAACCTGGTACAGCCCCATAGCTTGCCAGCTCCAGTCAAACTGTCCAACCCATGCCAGCATTGAAAACAGACATTAAAGGAGGCGGATAATACCCACTTATATAAACACATACATACATGCTTGCACACATATGCATGCACATATTGATACAAATGTGTATATATAAATAGGCATTCAATATAAGCATATCTGCAAAAGTATAGTTATGATCACATAAATATAAATACAAGTACGTAAACACATCTATCAGATTAAATTTGCCACCAAAATTAAAGATAGTAATTAATACATATTACTCAAAGTATAAGTACATAGGAATAATTAGGAAAACTCTCCAAATTTAGGAAGGTTTAGGTATAAAGTCAATTGCTATGAATATAGGTTAACATATCTTTTTTTTTTTTTTATATACATATATCATCATCATCATCCTCCTTTAACATCCGTTTTTTTTTTATATATATATCATCATAATCATCCTCCTTTAACATCCGTTTTCCATGCTAGCATGGGTTGGACAGTTTGACTGGAGCTGGCAAGCCAGGATCTACACCATGTTCCAGTCTGATTTGGCTTGGTTTCTATGGCTGGATGCCCTTCCTAACACCAACCACATTACAGCACCAAAACTCTCGACGCTGATGCTTTTACGTGGCACCGACACAAGTGCTTTTTACGTGGCACCCTACAGGCGATTGGTAGTCAGACGGACATATTGAGCAGGAACGAATGAGACATAGACGAGACCTATAGATCAGAGGCAGACGGACATAAGGACCGGGAATAAATAGGCTAGGGGTGGGCAGGGGGAACCTCGATACAGCGAGGCAGAGTGGGAACTCACATCTGAGGACACATAGTGAGGTAGATTGGGAACTTGCAGCTGAGGACACATACAGCAAAGCAGAGTGGGAACTTGCTTCTGAGGACACATACAGCGAAGTAGAGTGGGAACTCGCATCTGAAGACACCTTCAGCGAGGTTTCCACACGACACAGCAGAGATGAAAAAGACAAGCTTAGTCTCAAACACAGACCTATCCCAAAATTGAGGATCATACATTGCATCTCTTTGGCGCCTTGTATTGCCAGAAAGGCTTCGCTCTCACGACCCGGCCGCTTCATAGCAACATGGACGTTTCGATGCGGCTGCTTCTTATCAACTGGACTCTCGATGTGGCCGCTTCTTATCAACTGGATTCTCAATGCGGCCACTTCTTCTCAACTGGACTCTCGATGCGGCCGTTTCTTAACAACAGGACTCTCGATGCGGCCGCTTCTTAGCAACAGGACTCTTGATGTGGCCACTTCTCCTAGCAGCAGGATTCTCGATGCGGCCACTTCTAGCAACAGGACTCTTGATGCGGCTGCCTCTAGCAACAGGACTCTCAATGCGGCCGCTTCTAACAACAGGACTCTTGATATGGCTGCTTCTTAGCGATGGGACACTCGATGCGGCCGTTTGTTAGCAACAGGACTCTCGATGTGGCCACTTCATAGCAACAAGACTTTGTCAATGCTGCCACCTCATACCAACAAGACTTTGTCGATTCTGCCACCTCATAGCAACAAGATTTTGTTGATGCTGCCTCTACTTAGCAACAGGACTCTCAATGCGGCTGCTTCTTATTAACCGGACTCTCGATGCAGCCGCTTTTTAGCAACAGGACTCTTGATGCGGCTGCTTCTAGCAACAGGACTCTCGATGCAGCCTCTTCTTAGCGACAGGACACTTTATGCGGCCGTTTCTTAGCAACAGGACTCTCGATACTGCCACCTCATAGCAACAAGACTTTGTCGATGCTGCTGCTTTTCTTGATGCAGCCACTACTTAGCAACTGAACTCTTGATGCGGCCACTTCTTAGCAATAGGACTCTCGATAAGACATTTTCAATGCTGCCACTTCATAGCAACAAGACTTTCTCGATGCAGCCACTACTTAGCAACTGAACTCTCGATGCAGCCACTTCTTAGAACTGGACTCCCAAAGGACCCTCGATGTGGCCGCTTCTTAGCCACAGGACTCTAGACCCGGCCGCTTCTCTGCAACAGGACTCAACATGACCATCAGACTCTCGATGCAGCCACTTCATAGCCACAAGACTTTCTCAATGCAGCCCGCTTCATAGCAACAAGACTTTATCGCGGCTACTTTCTTAGCCACAGGACTCTCAACGCAGCCACTTCTTAACACAAAACTCTCGATGTGGCCGCTTCTTAGTCACAGAGCTCTCAACCCAGCTGCTTCTTTGCATGGACTCAATGTGACCTTCAGACTCTCCATAGCAATAGGACTAACAATAAATAAATAGTCCAGCACTTTTATACATCCCTCTCCTGTATCCTGGTAATATCAAAGACTCAGATTTAAACTTAGCTCTACAAACTAAAGATGTATTCTAGGACATCTATTTAATGTTAAAAGTATTCAAACTAAGGGCATTACAACTGATGTATTAACATTCTATTAATTTAGTAAGTCTCCTTGATGTCATTTAATCCCGAAAACAAATAGTCTCTTGTTTTCTTCAGAATAAAACACCCATTTTTTCTTCATTTGAAAAGGATATGAAAAGACATATTCTGACAGTAGTAGTTAGATATGATGGAAAATCCTATGACAATGAAATATCTCATTATATTTTATAGACATCCGGCTTAATGGAAATTCCTGTTGCTGATTACGTAATAATGGGCTTGAGGTTTTTGATGGAGATAAGTAAAACAATCCCGAAAATTAAATAAATTTAATTAAATAATCAGATTAATGCCTTGTTGTCACAGTCATTCCTTTCCTAGCAACATTATTGATAAAAGAAAGTAATGTTCCCTCAAGAGCTCTTAGGTCAAGAGCAATATGACATGTATGTTGTGTTAGTTATTCTTTTTTCTCCTCATAAATATTTCTTTTGTCTTCTTATTTGAGAAAAGACAAATTTCAGAGTAGAAGAATAAAATGGATTAAATGTAATTTCAGTTTTTTTAAATGGCATTCATTGTATCAAGTCAAGTTTGTAGGATTTTAATTTGAAACAGGGAGATACCAACAGATATTTAGTCTAAAAATACTTTGACTGAATTATCTCTAACACTGGCTTTCTCTTAATAATAACAATTATATCAATGATAATTCTTGACAATTAGACTTAGATATAATGGATCTGGTAAACCAATCTTCTAATCAGAGGTTTCTGTAAGATTTATGAGAAATGAGCCAATCAGAAACTCAGTCCTGTCTTGATGTGTCTATGATCTGTGAAAATGATGACAATACGGTCGTTATATAGTTTTAGTGACAAGCTACAGTATAGCTAAGCGGATTCAAAACTGAATCCACATTTTTATTAATTGTCAAACAAATTTCCAGTCTATTGTTTTCTTCTCTCTGCATTTGGAGATTAATGAGAATGAATTGACCTCTTAATCTTTCACTGGTCGCAGAAGGCTCAAGACAGATAATTCTGGTAAAATCTATTGTTCTCAGTTGACCTACTTTAATCAGCAAACATATAAAAACGCAAGCAATTTAGCCATCTCTCTCTTTTTGGCCAACTGCAGCCTGGCCGAGGAGCGAACCTTGTTACTATGAGTGCGAATGTGGACTTCTTATCTTTCTACATTCCTTTTATTCTGTCTTTCTCTAGTAGTAACAGACACGAAACTGTCTAACTACCATACAGAATGGACCCAGGGCCGTCGCTAAGCCCCTGCAACCCCTGCGGTCGAAGGGGGCCTCCGCGGTTGAGGGGACCCATGTTAAGATCAAAGTACATAGATGAGCCATCTATTTATTTTGGTTAAGATTAGATATTAACTGAAAATTTCAAACCAGACAAGGAAAACATTTCAGACAGAATAAGTAAAATATAGTTATGAATAAAAGATGCGTAGATTATGAATTTTGATTGAAAGGATGGGGCCTCGAAGCAAAAAATTGCAGGGGGCCTCTAAAAGTCATGCAACGGCCTTGAATGGACCGTGGATCCACGGAATATATTTTACTGCAGCTATGTGTAGACATAAAACGACGCTATGACTTCGTTAATTTTATATTGTAACGACCAATATCATAATCAACTTAATAAATGACCATCTTCATAATTAATATTGTTCTGTTCTTCAATCATTTCTCCAATGCATCATTTTCATTTGAATCACCGACATTACATTTTGGTGACCACCGACTCAAGAACTCAAGCTTTCTGATCCAATTGCAGTCTATCATTACAAATAGAGCCTCAAGAATTGCACGTCTTCTAAAACAATTGCACTAATTTCGTCACAGATCGATACACAGAAATCGTTACTTTCGACTTAAAGGAAATACAGCCTTCTCTTCAACCAAACATGCAATTTTCTACGATTAGAGACGAAATCTTTTGAAAGTTAAATCCTGCCTTTAAAAACCAATATGCACCCGTTTCAACTTGAAATGCAGTCTCCAGCTAGCTACGAGCCGCAAATCAATGAACGAAACAACATGCAGTCCGATCAAATTCCGCAATTCCACACCGAAATCCCACAGTCGACTTTTATCTGGCCCACAACACATGTAATATCTACCAAAACAATGCAGCCGACTGCCATGCACTCCGCAGAACAATCAAAATACATCTCTGTACGGTCCGGAACCAAAAACTTAAATTGCAAATATAAAGAAATAACTGCTGTTCACGCAAACATCGCTGAACCTATGGAAGCCTGAAAGCTCTACTTTTTCGACAGTCACACACTTTTTGTCTCAAGTCTCGAAGTACAAATCCTGCATTTTCCTAGCATTCTTCCACATATTGTGCTTATATAGACTCTTATATCGACTCTCAAGAACTTTCTTTTTTCTTTGCATGCACCTATTCTTTGCTTACATTTCGGCATCAGACTTTTAGCAAAGGACACTTCTCCCATCAATTTTGTTATTCCATATTTCTTTCATTTGATTAAACTATTTTGTACTGTTTACTATACTGTCTGCGCTGCAAACGTTTATTTGATTACATGTTAGCAGGTTTATAAAGCGCAACACAATTTCGTTAAAAAAATATTTTTATTCCGCGACGAATCATTTTCTGCGACAACTCATTTTTCGTCACAACTCATTTTCCACGAAGAAATTCACGTGCATCCAAATTTTTAAAAATAATATATTTTACTCATTAGCCGCTTGCATTGCACATTTCATGCACACGTATTGTACACTGTATTTTCATTGCATGGTTTTCACTACATGTTTTCTTTTCAATGTTTGCAGTTTACACAGATTTACTTAATTTTTCGCTAGTTCCTTTACTGCTGCTAACATTCTGTTATTCCATCTCATCCTTGTGGTTTTTTCCGATTCATTCATCACTAATAACATGATACAGCTCATTGTGAACTGTGTAATGATTATTATGGATTGATTTCTGATAAAACGGCTTCGTGATCAGTCAAAGATTCTGCTTGGACCATAAACATGCACCCCAGCAACCAGGCACAATTCTCGGTTACCCAGAATGTACTGACTATCACTTGTGTTTACATGACTGTGCTGTGAAGCTGCATATTTTTTCTACAGATTTACATACTCACAGGACATCAACACAGGATCGGCAAACAGGAAAGATATGAAGGAGTATGATCCTAACAAATGACGCAGATGAATGTACATTTTTTTCCCCGTTTATCCCATGGTACATTTCTAAATGATTTCTAACTCCCAACAGCTAATTGGAATGTACTCTCTACAGGAAAAGGTAGAGATGATCAAGAAAATACATGACACTGAAAGTTTTGCTGCTGTGGGCGATGAGTTTGGTGTCAATGAATCTACTATTTGTTCTATTTATAAAGTGTGTGGAGACGGCTCATTTATCACTGATGATCCATTTCCACTGTGTTATTTGGAACCGATCCCATTCAATAAACGAAGATAGATATAGGATAGTCAGTGTGAATAAGTTTGATCAGTTGTGCCATGAAGAATTAAATTCAATAACTTTGAATGTTGGTAACAATTGTCAATTTTTTTTTATTAAAGATTTGAAATCGATATTGAAATTCATAAAATTCGTAATAGAAACCTCATCATCTTCATTGCCATCGTCCGTTTTCCATGCTGGCATGAGTTGGATGGTTTGACAGAGGCTGGCCAGCTGGAGAGCTGTCCAAGCGCCAATTATCTGTTTTGACATGGTTTCTATGGCTGGATGTCTTTCCTAATGTCAACCACTTTACAGAGTATGCTGGGTGCATTTTACGTGCCACCCGCATGGGTGCATCTATGTGGAACCAGCACAAGGGCATTTTACGTGGCACCGACGTGAGTGTACTCCACTTGGTACTGGCATGAGTGCACTTTACATGGCACTGGCATGAGTGCATTTTACGTGGTGCAGGCACCTGCAAGACAAAAACTTCTCAGCTGGGAAGTACAGCAAATCGCCACAAGTCCTGGTCCCTTGTCATCTTTTCAGTGAGGCTCAGCGCCTGAAGATCTTTTCTCACCACTTTGTCCCATGTCTTCCTGGGTCTACCCCTTCCACACGTTCCCTCCACAATTAGAGATCGGCACTTCTTTAAGCAGCTCTCATCCATATACATTACATGATCAAACCAGTGAAGTCTTCTCTCTTGCACACAACATCTGATGCCTCTTATACCCAGTTTTCCTCTTAAATCATTTACACTCTGTCGCATGCGCACACTGACATTGCCCATCCAGCGGAGCGTGCTGGCTTCATTTCTTTCAAGCCTTCGCATGTCCTCTTTAGTCATAGCCCATGTTTCACTGCCATGTAGCATAGCTGTACGTACACAGGCATTCTACAATCTGTCTTTCACTCTGAGGAAGAGGCCCTTAGTTACCAACAAAGGTAGTAGCTCTCTGAATTTTGCCCAGCCCGTTCTTATTCTAGCAACTATGCTTTCAGAACTTCATCTTCCATTGCTAACTTGGTCACCTAGGTAACAGAAGCTATCTACTACTTCTAAGGATCTCTCCGAGCATTTGAGGAAGTCTGTTCTCTGGATTCTTAGTGCTTATTGTACCCACACATTTGCCACACACAAAGACTATTTTCTCTGTTAACCTTCCTGTGATACCGTGACACCTTTTATGTGTCCAAAGTTTGCCCAGGGTACAACGTATGTAGTTTCTACCAACACCCTTCTTACATATTGAGCAGGGCCATCTCCCTGAAGAGACTTGTGAGTTGTCTGTTTTCTTACTTACTAGCACGTTGGTCTTTGCTAAATTAACTCTAAGGCCCTTAGATTCCAGACCTTGCTTTCACACCTGAAATTTCTTCTCTAGGTCAAGTAGTGATTCAGCTATAAGAAAAAGGTCATCAGCGTAGAGGAGCTCCCAAGAGTAGCCAATCTTAAATTCCTCTGTTATGGCTTGGAAGACTATGATAAACAAGAGGGGACTGAGAATCGATCCTTGGTGAACTATTTTTATACTAAATTCATTGCTATACTCATTGCTAACATTCACCTTACTGACAGCATCCTTGTACATGGCTTATACTGCTCTCACCAACCACTCGTCTATCCCTAACTTCCGCATTGATCACCAGATAAGGGAGCAGGGGACCCTGTCAAAGGTTTTCTCCATGTCTACAAAAGCCAAGTGCAGAGGTTTATTTTTGGCTACATACTAATCCAGCAGTTGCCTTACCAGGAAGATAGCACCAGCCGTGCTTCTCCCAGGCTGAAAACCAAACTGCATCTCATTAACAATAATTAGTAAGCAAAAAATAAAAAAAAATTGCTGGCAATAGCTCTGTTTGGAGTTTCTTTTTATAGAAGTAAATGAAAAGTGTCTTATTTGTGAAGATTAGGATGCAGTTTATGAAAAATAAAATCTTGGAAGTCCCTATTTAACCAAAAATAATTTCCATTGTTTTATCATCGTTTTAACATCCATTTTTCCATGTTTGCATGAGTCAGATGGAATTTGTTGAAGCAGATTTTTTATGTTCAGATGCCCTTCCTGTTGCCAACCTTCACCTGTTTCCAAGTAAGATAATGTTTCCTCGTGACCAGACATGTTTCCACAGAGGATTGGAAACAAAAAACACAGTATGCATTACAGTGACACTTGCTTACAAATATCATGTGATGTCAAAGCAAGGAGACAGTAACACATGCACACACAGGCACACATACATACATATATATATACATAGAATGGGCTTCTTTCAGTTTCCCTCTACCAAATCCATTCACAAGGTTTTGACTGGCCCTGGGTTATAGTGGAAGACACTCAAGGTGTCACACAATAGAACTGAACCTGGAACAATGTGGTTGAGAAGTAAACCTTCTTACCCCACAGCCACGCTTGTGCCTAATAAAGAATTAAAAAAAAAAACTGGATGAGATACAGTATTAAGTGAAGTATGCCTTTTAAAAGAATCTTTACGCTAACAGTAAACTGTTTTCAAAAGACATGTTAATAAAAAAATTTATGTAATATAAGCAAGTAGTGAAATGTGTGAATTTACTGCAAAAGAAGTGAAACCATCAAAGAAAAGTTTCTTAAAGAGTGTTTAGGTTGCATAAATTTAAACTCTAGAAAACGTCAGATTGAGAATTTTAATTTCTGAAGATATATAGAGTCAAGGATAATGTTATTCAAGAATCTTTGAAACAAAAAAAAAACAGCATAAAAAATTTGTGTTTTATTTGATGAGATGTAATGAAACAACAGATATAGTCAATCCCCTTTGACCGAGTGGGACTACAGTAGAGAGAGATGTGGTTTTATGTTCGGCAATAAGAAGTTAAAGTATGAAAGAAGGAATCTGAATAGGTTCCTTTTGTCATACCTTAACCTAAAAAAAAAAATTCTTGGTTTAATAAGGACTTTCAAGATTTAACTTTTCATAAACTACATCCTAATCTTCACAAATAAGACATTTTTCATTTACTTCTATAAAAAGAAACTCCAAACAGAGCTATTGCCAGCAATTTTTTTTTCTTACTAATTATTGTTAATGAAGCTATTTTTGTGACTGGGATAATGACAGACTTTTCAATATGACAAAATTTACTTGCACAAAATCAAAATCATTGCATGAGACTACCAGAGGTGAAAATAGTTTTTTTGTGGTCAAATCTGTGTTAAGTAATTCTGATTTAATCAACATAAAATTTATGTGCACAGTTATGGGTGGTGCACTATCTTTGGTAAGATCACAAAAAGTACTTGTTGCTTGAAATCAAGAAAGAATTCAAATCAAATCAAATCAAATGTATTGGCAGAGAGCAGCAAAAATACTGGGGCCATGTAAAAAGTTAGTAGAA
>JAOPUL010000839.1:47755375-47769095 GCA_027564515.1 Octopus rubescens | reverse complement strand
TCTGAAAAATTTCAAGATGGATGTGAACCTAGTATTTATTCCATTCCTATAAGTTACATGTTTGAAAAGATCAATGAGAACAATGATACAACAGTTTAAAAGATTCACAGGTTGTTTCACCAAATATTTGATTCCATTTTTATATTTCTAAATCTCATCCTTTATCCTGTTCTTTTACCTTTTCACTCTCCCTCTTTTCTTCTCTTACCTGATGCTCTACATTCTTCTTTCTCTCATAGAAACAGAAACAGCAATATTCATGTAGTAGTGTAGCAATTCTCAATTTCGTTAATACAGGAGGCTGAAAATAGGCTTTACTCTTCTAAGAATGAGAGTACAGTGTCTGTCAGTAGAAGCTTTAGTAATCAACGTAGCTGGTCAGCAGACAGCCATGTTAAATACTTTTTATAAGCCTTGTTTTCTACTGGCTGTAGTAATGTTAACAGTGGTGAATATAACATGTATACTTATAGTAATAATATCTGTAATTATCACCACATTCTTCCCTGCTGAAGAATCTGAGTACTACCAAGTTAGTTCATAAAGTTCTTAGGCATCAAAATATAACATGGGGCATTACAATATTCCGGATAGTTTACGTCTTTCAACTTTGCAAGTTGTATGAGTGTAGACGCTGTTGACCTGCTTTTGATTACTCAGAATTATCAAGTTTTGAGCTGTTAGCTTCTTCAGGATTGAAACCACTGGTTCTGGTTTCAACTGCCAGTGTTTCTGCTTCGAGATCGTTCACAGGTTCCTGGTTGCACAATGAAGTATCAAGCTCAGTTGGTGTATCGGAAAATTGTCTATCTCCTCCCAGAGCCAGATGTTTCAATGAAACCGTTTCCTCCTTGCTGCTCGATAAGCATACATGAGTGTACTGTGGATTGTATTCAAGTAATTCAAACTTTTCTACTGCTGGATCATATTTTGAGAACCACTGTTGTTTCTTCAAAAGTTGAGTGACGGTGAAAATTGAACAGCCTCTTGTGAAGCATGGTGTTAGTGGCCATACAGTGGAGGGAGTGAATAGAGTGCAGAGCATCAAAGAGTACACACTGCCAGTGACTCACACTCAATCCCTTAGACTTCAGTGCCAAAGTAATGCTTTTCCATAAGGTTGAATTGAGCCTTTCAACTTGGCCATTCCCTGCTGGATTGTATGGGGTCGTCCTGCTGGTCACTATACCTTTATAATGGAGGAATTGTCTCAGTTCAGCTGACATGAAGGCAGTGCCACAATCAGAATGGATGAAAGAAGGGAGTCTAAAAATCGAAAATAGTTGGCAGTGACAATGAATGACAATAGCAGCTGATATATCTGAACATGCAAACGGAAAGCGAGAAAATTCATCGATAATTGTGAGTAGATATTTGTTATTAGGGGATGAGAGTGGACCCTTGAAGTCTACACTTAATCTCTTGAATGGCTGAGTGGCCTTCACAAGTTTGGCTGTTGGTGGCACAAAATATATAGGCTTCAGTTCAGTGCATGTGGGACATTGAGATGTCACAGATTTTATGTCATGGGTGGAAAAGGGTAGCTTCTTTGACCGCACGAAATAGAGCAATCGCGTCACGCCTGGATGGCACAAGGAACCATGGAGCTGTGTAAGATCCATGGTAGTAGAAAATGTGCAATAACCCCGAGAAAAGGCATCTACTGCTTTGTTCTCCTTACCCAGCCAATAAACAACATCGTATTTGAAACAAGATAACTCAATCCTCCATCGTAATATCTTGTCCTTCTTGACTTTATCTTTGTGTTCATTGTTGAACATGAAAGCCACGGACTGTTGGTCGGTCACTAACTGAAAATGAACTCTGATAAGGTAGTGCTTCTATTTATGAAGAGCTCCAATGATGGTGTAGGCTTCCTTTTCAACTGAGGATTGGTTCCGTTCGTTGTGCGTAAGCGTTCTGGAGTTGTCAATTCTGGTTCAAGGTTGCAGCAATAGCAATATCAGAAGCATCAGTCTCTACAACCAAAGGTACTTGATGGTCAATGGTGACCAAAGCAGCACCTTCGAGCTCTGACTTGATGTTTCGAAACGACTGTTCGACAAGATCAAGGAGGGGAAAAGTTTTGTGTATCAAGGGTGCGATTTTATCAGAAAAATGGGAGATCCAGTGAGAATAATAAGCAAACATCCCAATGATCTTCTCCTGTGCTTTGGCATCTTGAGGAGATGTGAGCTCACATAAGCAGCGGTATCATTCTGGATCTGGCCTGATTACCCCTTTGGACTCTTCAGAACCTAGGAGCGTGATAGATCTTGCAGCAATGACTATTTTCTTATGAATGTAAACCTGTATGTCTTCGCGACTTGTAGGAATTTTTCACAATTCTCATCATGTTCTCTTCTGTTGCGCCTGCATATTGAGACATTATCAACATAGCCGAAGGTATCCACTTGTTTTGTTTGTTTGCTAAGATTATCAATGATACGTTGAAAACAAGCAATACCATTTGCGACTCCGAACGGTATATGACAAAATTGATACAAGTTCCCATATGCTTTGAATGCTGTAAATTTTTCCTCATCTTCGCGCATAGGGATCTGATGATATTCACAACTTTCTATCTTAAGAGTGCTTATCTCATAGAGATATTTTCTCAACCAGTTCATCGATATGTGGCACAGAGTAGGCGTCGAGTTGTGTGTATCGATTGATTGTCTGGCTATAATCAATTACCATTCATCTTAGGTGTGATTCATCACTGGTGACTAAAACTTGTGCTCACCATGGAGAATGACATGGTTCGATGACTTGCTCTGACAAAAGACGGCTGACTTCACTTTTGACACCTGGATTTAGTAGCAAAGGTTGGTAATGTGGTAAAAGCAACCCGAATAGTGTAGGAGTGTCAATGTGAGCCGCCGTCGAATCACAAAGTGAAAATGGAGGCCTGGGACCCCCGGAGACTATGTTTACTTGTTCATGCTGATTCAAAAAATTGTGTTCCAAGTTAAGACATTTGAGCAAAGCTCAGGTAAAAGTGAAAGCTTCACATTGGGGTAATCATTGTCACAATACACCAATTTGGCAAAACAGTGGTCTTGTGTAATGCTTGACAAGGTAGTAGAGGCCATCGAAATCGGAGTGTTTGAAGAATAGATACACCAACCATATGAGTGTACAATATGAGATGATATATAACTATTGGAGTTTCCAGTATCAACCAGAGTATTGAGTTTCACACCATTTACGTACACTTTAACAGCAGCAGAAGACAATGATGCCTGAAGAGCTGCAGAGAATATGGCAGACAATGGGGATTTGTGTATGTAACAAAGCATTTGTTCATGCGAGACGATTGACAAATCCACTGGAAGTGACTGACTTTGTCGCAGACTTTACATGTCGCTTCCCAGCCTTGGCACTTGGAACGTAAAGGTTTAATGTAGCCACAGAAAAAACATTTAGGTGTGGTGGCCGCTAAATTGGCGTCGGGTACAGTGTTGTGTTTCAGGCTGGGAGGACATGCAGCACAGGATTCATTAGGGGGAATGATTGACCTTAAGAAGATTGAGTTTCTGCTGTCCCCAGTGTTCGTGCTTGGATGAAAGCCCAGTCAAAATCTAGGTTGTCTTGCTCCAACAACCACTGGTGTATGCTACTAGAATGCATGCCACTTATGAAGGCATCTCTTACAGCTTCATTGAAGTGTTCAGTAGCCGAAACAGCTTTGTAGCCACAGTTTTTCGCCAAAAGTTTGAGCTTTTGGAGGTATTGTTCTAAACTTTTCCCATACTCTTGCTTGCAAAGTGCATAACAGGGGACGGTCATACACTACATTCTTTGGTTTCACGTATACTGAGGTAAGAATATCAATGGCTCTGTTATACGTGTTGCAGTCTACGATATATTTAAACACATTGGGGCTGATGTGATTGGCGAGCAGGTGGAATTTATCCTCTTCTGCCGCATTAAGTGAATCTAGGTAGTTGGTAAAAGTAAAATGCCAATAGTTCCACCGTTTTCTGGCAGTAAGTGAGGCTGGGTCGACGTTGAAACACTCTGGGCGTAATGTTTTGTCCATTTAGAAGAGTAAATTGTAGTAGTGTAGCAATTCTCAATTTCATTAATACAGGAGGCTGAAAAGATTGGCCAAAAATAGGCTTTACTCTTCTAAGTACGAGGGTACAGAATCCATCAGTTGTAGTTTTAGCCATCAACCTAACTGGTTGGAAGACAGCCATGTTTAAATACCTTTTCTAAGCCTTGTTTTCAACTGGCTGTAGTAATATTAACAGGAGTGAATATAACATATATAGTTATAGTAATAATATCAGTAATTATTACAATTCACATTTAATATTAAAAAACAAAATAATTATTTTATACTCTTGCCTATTTCATTGACACACTAGAGAGAGAAATAATTATATTTTTATGAGCAAAGTTTCCAAAATTCAGACAGTTTTATTTTAGCTTATTGAAGACTCTTAAATTCTAAATTTATTGAACTCTTAATAGCCCTGAATAGGAAGCATCTCCAAGATTTTCTTGCAATAATGTTGTTTTCTGTTGACTCCTCCAGGGTTAGAGGAAAATTTGAATTCATTAGTTCAAGCTAATGAAACATTTGTTAATTATATTTAATTATGCAGTATCTGACAGTATCATTAGAGCATCAGAAAAAACTGCCTTGCAGTTTTTCCTTCTGTTTCTTTACATTCTCAGTTCAAATCCCTCCAGAATTGATAAAATAATATAGCCTAGTATGGGTCTTGATTAACTGCCTCCTCTTCTCTTCAAAATTGCTGACCCTGTACATAAATTACATTGTTGTTCTTTGTAGTAATGTGTATGTTTACCACTTCAATGATGTAGTTAAGTGCATTAGCCAACCCTATGCATCTGGAAAGATATGATCTGTTGACACTTTGGCTGTTATTCCAGATTAAACTCAGTCATTGGACTGTAGGTAGCCTGGAGCATTACTTTCAAGAGTTTAGTTGATCAAATTGAACTGAGTACTTCTATCAGTCTGGTACATATTTTATTGATCTCTGCTTATCAAAATACTCAAGTGGTAAGAAACTCTCGAGAGCTGAACAGCAGTTCTTCAGAGAAGAAACCTTCCTCAGGCGAGTGTTTCGGCTTTTAACTTCTGAGTTAAATACTCAATTATATGATATGATATGATGTGAAACAACACTAGACACACACAAACACGTACATATATGTATGTCTATATTGGACAAGGGAAGAGTAACCACTTGTGTACTACTGCCTCAATAATTTGACCTGGAGAAAGTTTTCAACAGAGTCCTTTGCTCTGTGATCTGGTAATGCCACTGTCATGAAAAGGGCACCTGGTGCACTTTGTAAAATGGTTGGCATTAGGAAGGGCATTCAGTTGTAGAAATCATGCCAAAAACAGTCACTGGAGCTCAACGCAGTTCTCTGGTTTGCTGGATCCTGTCAAACCATCCACCCCATGCTAGCATGAAAGGCAGGTGTTAAATGACCATATGTATATTTATCAATGTCAAAAACTGATTATGTTCATTTATCAAAGTTTCAGAATTTTTTGTAAGTTCTGTAAAGGTCAAGACATAAAATCCTTGTAGGATAGGTTTGTGAATTAGTTTGAAATCAATACTTAGAGATATTGTAGGAAAATTAAAACTGTCTCACTAAAATGTAAAGTTCTATTAATGTTTAGAACATATTCCAGAAGTTTCGGGAGGTGTTTTTTTTTTAATCCATTAATCATTCCATATTTTGATAGAATTTAAAAATGAAAGTTAGTCTTGATTCTGCTATTGTTTCTATATTTCAAAGTGCTTTCTTGATCACTTATTTTCTGTGTCATCACAACTGTGATGACAATATCTTGGCATTAATGGTACCAAACTAACCTGAAAGTGTCTCATCTCACTGGAACAGATCTCAAAACATAAGTCATTCTATTTTTTGATAGTCATTCTTTTGTGAAATACTAAATTACCGGTGACCCAAGTGTTTGGATTTGTACCCTTGTTGGTATCGATTTTATGTCAGCAGCATCCTTGGGAAAGGCATGAATATCACAACAAATATTTACAAACTATGAGACTTGAGGATGTTACTTATTTTTATTTGAAAATACTAAATTCTCTAAGAACTATTCAGATATGATTTTATGAGTTTCATTGAAGTTTATCATTTCAATATTACAATATATGAAGGCAGTGAGCAGGCAGAATTGTTCGCACACAGGACAAAATGCTTAGCGGCATTTCAACCTGTCCTTGCGTTCTGTGTTCAAATTCCGCCGAGGTCGAATTTGCCTTTCATCCTTTTGGGGTCAATAAAATAAGTACCAGTTGAGTACTGGGGTGTCAATATGATCGACTTACTCCCCCACCCCACCAACACTAAAATTGTCAGCCTTGTGCTAAAATTTGAAACCAATATTACAATATATCACCCCCATACATCAACATCATTTTATTTCAATTATTTACCTACAAACCCTCCACATACAACATTTCTTTTAAATTTAAGAATGGTTGATTAATGTTTTTTAAAAAATCTTTTTATAATAATATTTGTCTTTCTATTTGGATAGCATTTGTTTTAAATTCTCATTCATTTTCATTGGAATCCATATTCTTCTAATTTTCTAAAGGTTAGTTAGATGAACATATGACACATGTTGAAGTCCCTAAATTCTTTGATTTTGATATTTTGTTAGAGATTGTGGACAGAAGCATATCTGAATCTATAAGAAGAGAAATTCCTATATTGGTTGGTGCTATAAACATTCTTGTGATGCATTTATTTTTGTATATATTAAAAGATATTGATTCATATAAAATAAATATACATTTATATCATCATTAAATATTTTTTTAGTATTCCATGTTGAAAGCAAGGTGGATTTGTGGTATTAATTATTAAAACTAGTTGGATTCATATTTTTCTTCGTACACAAATGATACTCTCAGCACTGGCTGAAAACAGGCCAAACTGCCTATCAGATTCCGTAGCCTTGGTCTGCGATCTGTGGTGGACCTGGTTCTACCAGCCTACCTCTCCTCGGTCTCCTCCAGCCACACCCTCCTTGGCAACATACTCCACGGGTTAGCCAAGGCAGATGTGGCCCAGGTACCAGAGTCAGCCTTACTGATTGGACCGCTGATAGGTTTGCAGTTCCCCAGATTACGAACATCCAACGCAACTGGGATAACATCCGATGCAAGTCTACCCTCAAGCAGCTAGAGGCATCACTCGACCAGCACCACCTCGCCTGCCTCCTTTCTGGCTCACAGCCAAATAGTGGTGCATGGCTCAATTCAGTACCCTCCTCATCTACTGGTACCCTTCTAGATGATGAGTGCATCCGCATCAGGGTGACCTAATGCTTTGGTCCGCATGTGCAAGCTATACAAATGTCACGGAGTGGTAGTGGACGAATTTGGCCTGCATCCTTTGTCCTGCAGCCTTAGTGCAGGCGAAATCCCCCGACATGCCGCCCTGAATGACAATGTCAGAAGGGGCTGGCTTCCCATCCCACCTTGAGCCTGCAGGTCTTGACTGCAAGGACGGTAAGCACCCCAATGGGATAACCCTCTTCCCATTCGAGGGAGGCAGATCTCTAGTCTGGGATATGACATGCAGCGACACATTCTCCGGCACCAACCTCACGGCATCTGCCACAAACTCAGGTGTTGCAGCCCGTAATGTGGAGGAGAGAAAGGTCAACAAGTACAGGAGCTTGGCCAGCTGCTATCAGTTTGTCCTGGTAGCTGTGGAGATAGATGTCTGGTGTTCTTGGTCCTCTTGCCACTGACTTCCTCCGCAAAATAGGGATAGCCGCAGGCCCACCGGAGAAATGAGCCCCGCGAGGTGTATTGGCTACTGCGGCGAGTGCCATTGGCCATTCTCTGTGCCAATGCCACCGTGGTCATTACTGCAGAGCATGGCTTAGTACCCTTCTTGTTCTGGGATATGTACCCCCTCTTTTTTTTCACTACATTTTTTTCTTTTTTTCTTTCTTTTTCTTGTTCTTTTATTCTATTGATTCTAAGGAATCAATTGTATTCATTATATTTATTTGTACCTGAATCTGTTAAATAAAATAACAATTGAATTGGTTATATTTTATATTTTAAGATTCAATTTAAATAGAATGTTTTTCATTAGACATTGTTAAATACTCACTTTTCATCATGAATATATTTTACTTGCAAACCATTCCAAAAAAAAAAAAATACTCAAGCCTGTAATCTTTAAGAGGTTTATATTTTTACCATTATCATTCATTTTCATATTAGATTGGAATTGAAATTGCCATTAGCAATAAAGTTATCACATTATTTAGAGAAATATGACTTACATTTCAGTTTCTTTCTAACTCTTCTGCCTTTTTTTTTCAAGTCTAGAATCTCATCTTAATGAATTTCAACTAATTATATTATTTAATTTTTATATAAACTGGTGTTAATTTCTAATGACTTTGGTTATTAGTTAAATAATTTTAAATTATTCATATTCCAGTTGATGTTAGAATGTTTTACCATTTATCATTTCCAAGTATTATTTTTACAAAAAATTCATTTTACAGACAAAAAGAAATACAATTGACATCAAGTTGTTGATATATACAAATAATCACAATTTTCTATCTGTTTATTTCTACAATTTTTGTACAATTATTCTTATAGCAATTTATTGTGACAACTCATTCCATTTTATACTTTTGTACAATTATTGTTCTCTATTTTGAAATGTTTCGTTGACCCTGTTTTGTTTAACCCTTTAGCATTTAAACCAGTCAGGTCCAGCTTCTAACACCTACCCTACAATGTCATTTTAAAAATATATGAGATAATGCCGGATTAATTCAAAATAATTTGAATAAATAAGTCTTATATTTGACAAAGTAATCTGAATGCTAAAAAGTTAAATATTTGTTGCCATGACAACAGAGGATGGAATTTTCATACATGTTCTGACTCAAGCAGGAAATGTGATATACTTTGACAAATGTTTGTAAATCTACAATTCTTTGTGGAACTCATTGTTTATTTTATTAAAAGTTTTTCAAATTAAATTGATCTGTATTTTCATTTATTTATTTTTCAATGGTATTATGTTAACGAAAACGTAAAATTATCTTATTTTCTTTCTCTGTTCTGTTTATTTTTTAACACCAACTGTTGTAACTTATTCTTATTCCAAATAACCTTAAGATACACATTTGATGCTTCTCATTTGCATGCTTACAGAATTTTACCATTCCTAACTATGTCTCAAGCTGGTCCTGTGCTTCTATAAAAGACAGCGACTAGAACTGGTTCACTGCATATAAGCTGACATGGTTTGCTATAGTTTGTAGTGAGTCACACTTGCATGGACCATTTATATTCAAGTCACTATCAGTTGGTTTATGCAGATTGTTACCAGGCTATGGTCAGGAGTTAGAAAAATATGAGCAAAAGCAATCATTCTGCAAGTCTTTCTCTGTAAATAAAATAATCATAGAGGCTGTTGCACAAATAGCAGACAGATTGAATCCTTGGAAGTCCTTGTTAAATATGACATCAATTCCATTATGCATGTATGTCTACACACTGATATGTTATGGATTTGAACAATCAAGATATGTGGCGCATTGCTGTACTTGAGAAAACCCACCCACCACAACAGAATTGAGATCCTAAAACCAAGGTGCCACATTAAAAGTGTTGGTGTGGGTGCTGGTGCCACGTAAAAAGCACTGGTGATGGTGCCACATAAAAAGCCCCCAGTACAATCTGTGGACTGGTTGGCATTAGGAAGGACATCCAGCCGTAGAAACCAAGCCAAAAGAAACTAAGGGACCTGGTGTGGCCCCTGGCCTTATCAATTCCTGTCAAGTCGTCTAACCCATGTCAGCATGGAAAACAGATGTTAATTGATGATGATGTTAGTTCCCATTCTTCATATATTTCATTTTCTGTTCCTTTTGTTTTAATGGTACAGTTCTACTCACCTTACCCAGTAACTACCTGCACACCTCATAAAATGTCTTACTGACTAGTGTTGCCATATTATTGTTAACTGTTCCAGAGAAAAGTGATACACTTGAGACAAATAATTTTAGATTTCCCCTCAAATACGGATATCATAGTATAGTGACTAGAAGAGATGATAAAGTATAGAATACAATGGATAGATGTGAGGATATAGAATAAGGTAGGTGATACCTTCTTTCAAAGAGAGAAAAAAAAGGATTAAAAGTGGCCAGAGAAAGAGAGAAAATATTTACCAAATTATGTCAGGATTTCAATATCATATGCTTTTTCTCTTTCTCTCACCTTTTTTAATTCTATCTTTTCTCTTTGATAAAGAATATCATAAAATATGTTACATATTTGTTCAGTCTCTTATTCTAATTGTACATTTCTTTGGTTGTTGGTTTTTGCTTTATATTTCTTTTCTTTTTCAGTCATATGCTTTCACTTGTGTGACTTCATGTACTATTCTTTTGTTTGTCTCTTTTGTCTCATGATTTTACTTGTGTTGTTTGTATGATTTTGTCTCTTTATATCCTTACACCCACACACAACAAATCACCATTACTTTGCTATTGGACTACCATTATAAATACGTGTGTGTGTGTGTAAATATATATATATATATATATAAAGATATATATATAACAAGTTTATGATAAAAATTTATATATACACACACATACATGTATGTATATGTAAACAATAGGTAACAAAGTGTCACATGAGATATAGATAATAGGTATATACACTGAGTGTTCAGATATCAAATAAATTTATAACATATATTAGAGATATATATATACTTTTATATATCTGTCTTCAATATGTTATAACTTGATTTGATACCTTAAGACTGCCCATTCATACTTTGTTCTTATAACTGTATGTATACACATGTGTAGGCATATATATATTTATATATGTGTGTGTGTTTATGAAGAGCAATGCTACACGGTAGTAAAACCTAGGCCATGAATGCAGAGGATGTGCAAAAACTAGAAAGAAATGAAGTGAGAATGTGCATCTCGGTGTGCATGTATGACAAAATGCAAATGTATAGAGAGAAAAATTATACAAGAGAGAAAACTACTCTGGTATGGATAAGGGCAGCTTTATAAAGAAGTGACATTTGCTAAATATTGATCGAACTCGTGAATGAGGAAGACATGTCATGAAGTTGTGAATACCAACCTCAGATTGTTGAACTTCATGGAGGAAAGGACTGAGAAGATACGTGATTTGCCATGCTCCAGAAACCCTGTCCATCTCAGCAAAAATAAAAGCATATCGTTCATGTCTATGACCCTGCACCCAATCTATACCTGTCAAGCCTTCACCACAACTCATCTTTGTAACACCCATCCCTCCTCAACACTATTTACTCAACTGCTGTAATTATATGAGAGTAGGTGTGCACATATTTCATCTCCACTTTTGTGTTACCAGTTATTCCTCTCCTTAGAACAATTCCTTTGTCACTCATCCCACACTCTCAACATCATCCCTTATCACTCTATTTTCCATTGAATGCCCATTTCCTCTGAACATCCTCTCATATCTGCTTCCAATGGCGTCCACCCACTATATCCATCCCTACATACCTCTCACCACATCTTTATCACTGTGCATCTTCTTGCCCAGTCCAGTTAATGTTTGTAGAAATTGTATAATTTGCAACAAATAAAAAATGAAAATCAACATTAATTTAATAATCCTTAAGCATCCTTATTTTCGTTTTGTGAAGTGAAGTTTGGTGATATATATATAAAAGGTATAATTGTTTTACTGGACTGATTTCAATGAAGCTTGGAATTGGATGAAAGAAAGCCACTTAAGTGAATCTAGAATTAACAAAAAATGAATTAAATGTTATGCAATTTATTTTTGATTTTTAAAAATATTTTACATTAGAACATTCAGTATGATGCGTAGAAGACAACATAATACTTTTCAATCATCTGAAGCCTGACACTCCAGAAGTCGAAGGGCTAGGGAACCACAAGAAGACAGGCAGAACAGGCTCCAATCTCAAAGATAACAAAATGCTGTGGAGACATATGAGCAATAAGAAGGAGAACTATAGGTTGAAACAACCAGCTAAGCCCGCTTGAGGGAACAAGAGGCACCAGAGCAGAAACGATGGAGTTGGAGTTTCAAACCGTTTGAAAGGATCGCTTAAGGGAGCAAGTGTTACCAGAACAACTTCAAAGTAATGTTCCAGATATGCCCGTTCCAGAGAACAGGAAACATCAAAGCAATGACAGGTTAGGTTGGAATTTAGATCGTTTCCTCATGAAGAGTGCGGACATGGTATCCTTTAACTACTATCTGACACATGGGCATTACGATAGATGCCTTATGAATACATTTAAGTACAGTTTAGACCAGGGCAAAGGCTGGGTACGACGCCGCAAAGACCTCATTATAACACCGGCAGATAAGGGTGGAGCCGTGGTGGTGTGGCGTGCGGACCTCTACAGGACTGAAGCTCCCCGCCAACTTCAAGACACCTCCTTCTATTGCGCTCAACTACCAACAGAGTGTGTCCTCCATCAGTCACAACCACATTTCCTCCTGTCATCTCCCTCCCACCGCCTCCAACCTCATTGTCTGCACCCCCACCATTTACTTTCTTCCCCGAATCCATAAGCCCAACAACCCTGGCCGCCCCATCGTCTCCACCTGCAACTGCCCAACCGAGTTAATCTCAAAATACCTCGACCACGTCCTAGCGCCCCTAGTGGCTTCCCTCCCCTCCTACATCCATGATACCAACCAAGCTCTCTATATCTTCCTCCTTTCCTCCTGGCCCCTCTAAACTTCTATTCACTCTTGATATAAAAAGCTTGTATATGGTGATCCCACATAATGAAGGACACCTTGCACTCAAACACTTCCTAGAACTCCAACCTAACCTCCAGCCTGACATATCCACATTTCTTCGTTTGGCCGAACTTGTTCTCTCCCTCAAATGCTTCTCGTTTGCGGATGGTTTCTACCAACAGGTCTCAGGAGTGGCCATGGGTACGAGAATGGGCCCCAACTATGCAAACCTATTCGTTGACTACATTGAGGCCAACATATTCTCAGAATTCACTGGTCCTACCCCTAAACTATATGGTCGTTATATATGAATATTTTGTCGAGGTCAGAGTCAGCGTTGAAAAGTTCCAGGGCGGCGCTGAGTCCTGTTACAAAGATGCAGCCGAGTCCAACATCGACTATGTCTTGCTGCTTAAGGCGGCAGCATCGGCCAAGTCTCTTCCTTGAGACGGCCGCATCGAGAGCTTTCAGGTTGAAAAGTTTGATGGAGTCCTGTGGCAAAGATGCGACCGAGTTCAGCATCGATAATATCTTGCTTGAGGCGGCAGCATGGGCAACGTCTCTTGCTTGGGATGGCCACATTGAGTGCTTTCGGGTGCTAAGCAGCGGCCACATCGAGAGTACAGTTGCTTAGAGGAGGCCGCATCGAGAGTCCCATTGCTAAGCGGTGGCCGCATCGAGAGTTAACAGAAATGTTGCTTCAGGCAGCAGCATCAACAATGTCTTGTTGCTGAGGCGGCAGCAGCGACAATGTCTTGTTGCTGAGGCGGCAGTAGTAACAATGTCTTGTTGCTTGGGGCAGCAGCAACAGCAATGTCTTGCTGCTTCAGGCAGCAGCATCAACAATGTCTTGTTGCTGAGGCGGCAGCAGCGACAATGTCTTGTTGCTGAGGCGGCAG
>JAOPUL010000839.1:47738819-47749145 GCA_027564515.1 Octopus rubescens | reverse complement strand
ATTAATGGCATCACAGTGGTAAGAATGGTCCTCTGTATAAAATAACACCCCTCTTTTCTCTTGGATTGATCCTGAAAATATAAATTCACACAATCAATAATAAAATATCAACATTATATTACAATTAATAGATTGAATTTTTTTAACCAAATACAAGATCAATAGAATTAATCATACAATTTAAATGACACCAGAAAAATAAAATTCCAAAACCAGTCACAATTAAACTTGAATTCATCAAGATTAATTTCTTGTATTAATCTAAATACATCATTTACAACCTTAAATATCAGCTCTGATGCCTCTTATAAAATTGGTGGAACTGACCATAGGTTAGTAGAAAGTATCACTGATTTTTTATGTGATATCTGCCTAAGCACCACCACTTCAACTTGCCTGTACACACTATTTCCTATCTCTCAGTTCTGTGATGTTATTTCACACAATGGATCTCCTGCTTCTTGCTACCAAAAGTGAACAATGCTCTCATCTTCCATCTTAGCTGCTTCATCCTTTCATGTAGGAATAATGTGGGTCATGATAAATAACTACGTCCTACCACATTCACATAATCATAGTATATCCCACTTTTACACACCCATCGCATAGACCACACATACCATCCTATGCGTCTATACATCTATATCGATTGAACATACCATAAACTACACTGGCACATGGCTATAACTACTCACTTCACATGCACACTCATACACACACATTGACATACATACCATCTCACCTTCAACTGCCAAACGTACCTCTAACCTACCATCCTTTCACACATTCCTCCACACCATTATACATTGCGCACAGGTACCCCTTCTTTACTACACACCTATCCTACACATCCATGCACACACACGCGCACACACTCACACAAGCAAACCCCAGTATTATGAACTCCTAATTACCCCTCCCTTGCTGGTTCTCCTGCTCCTTCCTCATTGTTCTGTCCTGTACCTCTCTCACTTTGTCTCTCTCCCCCTCTCTCTGTCACTCCATCCCTCTTTCTCCATTTAACCTAACTTTAACCCAGATTGTGCCTCTACTTCTTGTCTTCCAATTCCACTCTGCCTTTCTCATTCTGTTTGAGACCTACCAGGTGAACAAACATCTTTCTTCATATTGTACATTCTTCTCTTTCTCTTGCCTCTCAATTCTTTTTTTCTTCTCTTTCATAAAAGTTCTTTTTCTAGTCAAAAACCATGTCTTGCTTGTATATTTTTATCTTTGGCTTTTGTTTCTATGACTGGATGCCCTTCCTCTTACCAACCTTTTATTTCTTTCTTTGTTATATTAAGATTCATTGAACACTTCTTTGTTATTTTCTTTTGCTTTATAATTTTATGCTTTTCAGACATAGTTTAGCCTGTCTGACCCCCACTAATATCTTTATTTGTTTTCCTTTTGTCTCAGATTTTAATTGTGTTATTTGTGTGATTTTTACATGTATATAAGTGCAGGCGTGGCTGTGTCGTAAGAAGTTTGCTTCCCAACCACATGGTTCTGGGTTCAGTCCCACTGTGCGGCACCTTGGGCAAGTGTCTTCTACTATAGCCATGGGCCGACCAAAGCCTTGTGAGTAGATTTGGTAGACAGAAACTGAAAGTCATATATGTGTGTGTGTGTGTGTGTGTGTGTGTGTGTGTGTGTGTGTCTTTCTGAGTGTGTTTGTCCTCCACTACCGCTTGACAACTAGTGTTGATGTGTTTACGTCCCTGTAACCTAGCAGTTCAGCAAAAGAGACTGATAGCATATGTACCAGGCTTAAAAAAAAAAAAATACTGGGATCGATTCATTTGACTAAAAATTCTTCAACGTGGTGCCGTAACATGGCCGCAGTCTAATGACTGAAACAAGTAAAAAAGAAGAAAAAAAGATAAATAGATTCATACATACATACATTCATATATACGTATATATACATATATATATATATATGTATATATACACACACACACACACACACAAATATGATCATAGTTACTTTACATTTACTTTCCATGCTAGTATGGGCTGGACAAGTTGCCACGGACTGTGTCAGTTTATATTCAGAGTCACTGCCCTCCTAGATTAGTCAAAAACTATCTCTTGCTTGTATATGACTGGATGCCCTTCCTCTTACCAACCTTCAATTTCTTTCTTTGTTATATTGAGATTCATTGAACGCTTCTTTGTTAATTTCTTTTGTTTTATATTTTTATGCTTTTCAGACCTTAGATGAGTCAAAGACCAAGTCTTGCTTGTATATTTTATCTTTGGCTTGTGTTTCTATGACTGGATGCTCTTCCTCTTACAAACCATTTTGCAGTGTGTATGGGGTGCATATAATTATGGCCCAACAATTAGAGAGTTTGTCATGTCCTCTACAAAACTATACAGACCCTTCAATCCTTTATGCAATCTACACTCATTTGCCAACCACTTTACAGAGTATGCTGAGTACATTTTATTGTGGCTCCAGGATTAATGAGGTTCCCAGCACCTTATAAAACTAAATGCATTTTCATTTTCACTACTCTACGATGTGTTCATTCATTTAAAACCTAGACCAGTGAGTCCATATGACCCTGGAGGGGTGGAGGTAGGCAATATGACCCTTGGGAGTCCATATAAGATTTTGTCGTTAAAGTTTATCTGCAATGAATTGGTTATACTTTTACAATACACAAAATATTTTAACAAATGTTTTATTCAATTCCTAATAATATTTAATTATAAAAATATAATAGGATTTTTTAAACATTGAATGGCAATGGGGGGGGTATGCCTGAGTAAAGTAGGAATCAAAGGGGTCCATAGATAAAAAAAAATGGTTGGAAACCTAGACCAACAAGTAAAATGATTAACAAGAAAAGAAGAGTCAGGGTGGGTAGAAAGAGGGAGTGAGGGGGTGAGAATGTGGTAGAGGGAGTGAGAGGGAGTGGTGGGGCGTAGTAATAGAGGTGGACAATGGTAAGACTCAATGATTGGGGGTGGGGTGTTGTATACAAACAGATCTAATGCAATTCCTTATACTTTGGCCTACAAGTAGAGGAATAAGGATAGTGGTAGAAGGTATTGGACTCATATAGAGCCAATTGCATCCTACATTATGGTGAAAATAAGAGAGAATAAGTGTTTGAGAAATGGGTGGAACAAGCCCAAAACCATTCCTAATTACAGAGGTAGCATGGTACAGTGAATAGGAGAGATCTACTGCCATCCTTAGTTAAACTGGCAGCAACATAGTACAGTGTATAGAAAAGGTGTGTGAAAGAGATGAGAAGGTATCAAGAAACAGGGAAGAAGCAGATATGGACTTACTTGGGACAATTGGGTAATAGACCCAAATATAGATGCCTCCTGGCCTCTTTCATATCTACCAGTTTTTAATGCTTTTAACATTCCTTTCATTGCACAGATGGGAAGTTCTTCTCCAGCACTGAAAGTAATCAGTCATCTCTGTTTTTGCCACCTCCTCTGTGAGGAACAGCATCATGAGATCAGTCTTGACCCCCTTGTCTCACTGATTCTCCCTCTTCCACAAGTTCCTTAACCATGAGTGCCCAGCACTTGTTTATACAGATGTCATCCTCTATACACATCACATAAACACACATAAGTGCAGTCTTCTTTCTACACTATATCTGATTCCTCTTATGGCCAATATTTCCTCAGCCCATTTTTAACTCATCATTCACACACACTAACACTTCACATCCACCAGAGTACGCTTGTTTCTATTTCTTTTTAAGTCTTCACTAATCTTCTGCATTCAGAGCCCACATCTAGTCTCCTCATTCCCCTACTTATCTTTCTATTTCACACTCTTTCTGTCACTCTCTTTTCACCTCCCTCTATCTCATATACATGGGCGTACACTGCCATTCTGTCTATTTGTAATTTCCTTCTCAATTAATCACTATCACTTTGTGAAATATATTTCAAAGTTTATATTTTTTTCATTGATGGAATTTATAGTAACTGGAGAGAATAACAATAGATTCTTTCCCTCTCTATAGGGATCTATCCTGATCTTTGGAAACATATTAAAGTGTGTCCCATTTTCATGAAAAGTGACTTCTCTGGCCCTGCTAACTAATTCTTGGAACACACCCACTTCTAACATCTCTAAATTAATGAATGCAGCCATCAGTAACAATATCCTCCAGACCCTTGAACCTCTTACTTTTTGAAGCAGTTTACTTCCCAGCCACATGGTTCCAGGTTCAGTCTCATTGTGAGGCCTCTCTGTGACCCTCTCTGACCCTGCAAGCTAATTTTTAGAACACACCATTTCCAATATCTCTAAAATTAATGAATCAAGCCTTCAGCAACAATATCCTCCAGGACCTTGAACCTCTTACTTTTTTCTTAATGACCACTGATATGGTTTCCTGGTTTCCGTAAAGCCAGATGCACTAGTGACTTACTCTCATCTCTCACCCTCTAGTGATTGGGTTCTTGTCTTGGAGAAATTTGATGAAAGATGTTGCCAAAATCAGTAAAGCTTTTAACTGAGTCTGGCATGTGAATCTATTTCTGAAACTTTCCCTTTTATTGTTTCCACTTGTCTTTCATGTTTTGGCTTAGTAACTTCCCATTAGATTGCACTATCATAGTATGTGTTGACAGAGCTCCTTCTCTCCTTCATTCTATCAACTCAGTTGTGTCCCACAAATCACTTTTGTCTTTCACTCTCTTCTTTCCTTACACCAATGACTTCTCATCATTTCTAACAAATTCCCACTTTTACAAAGATCACGCTACACTTTCTTCCCAGACATTCCCCAACCAAGCCTAATCCAGTCCCAACTTAGACACCACACACCAAACTAGCACCAACTCCAATAACAGGGATTTCAAAAGCATCCTCCAAGGTCAATATGCCAATCTTGTATCTTTTAGTATTAAGGAGGCACAAGCAAAAAAATATCATTGCATCACACTTCACTTAATTATGGCCAATAAATAACTAGAACCTTAACAATTACTCCAAATTTTGGGTTTCACAATCACCTTGTGTGTACATACTTTATACTGGCTATGCCATACAGAATTTCTACTCAGGCCCTTTTTACATATCGAGCAGGGCCATTTTCCTACCGGCAGTAATGTTCTGTCTGCTTTCCTGCTAACTAAAACTTCGGTCTTTGATAAGTTAACTTTCAAGCCCTTTAATTGCAGCTTTTTCTTCCACATCTGGAATTTCTTTTCTAATTCTACATGTTTTAAATGCCAATGACTAGCTCTTCTCTTCAGGTCTATAGGCTATTTCAATTCTCAAAACTTACTGACACCCTACAAAGCTCAGGAGAATCTCATATTGGAGTATTGCTCTTACACCTGGGATGCTGCTGCACACCAGGTATCTAGGACTGCATTCAGAAAAGGACCAACCAACTGATTTATATAAAATCACTCATAGACATGCTCCAGCCTATAGCCCACAGGTGTGCTGTCTCTTCTCTCTGCTTTTGAAATCATTACTATAATGGCCTCTGTTCCTAGGATTTTGCTGGACTCATGCCACCTCCACTCAAACATTCTCAAACCAGTTATCTCTCTTCTTCTCATCAGCCTTATTGTGCCTCACTGGTCTTGCACTGCTCCTTCCTCAACATCCACTTTCTCTCAGCAACATATTTGAGAATGAGGAAAATAATCCAAGAAACAAACATCAGATATTTAATGGATTACTATTTATGAACAGTATTAACAATTTCCTTCATCAAACATACACTAAAACACATACATATAAATAATGTCCCATATAGATATTCACATTTCAGCTTACTACAAAGGTGAAAGAGCTAAGTAGGAAATACATTTTACTATCAGTTTATAAATTTTGAATCCACATCAATTGCTGGTCATTTGTTGTGTCATTTGTTATAATATTTAAGATTTTATGGCCTTAGGTTTTCTAGCTGTGACAAATTAGAAACCAAATCTACAAGAAATATTTCCTGAAATAGATTGATGTCCTATATGTGAGATTTAACTCATCTGCTTCATATACACACGCGCGTGCACGCGCAGGCAGGCAGGCAGGCAGACAGACAGACCAACCGAGCAAACAAGCCATCCCTCCACACACATACACACACACACAGATAATCTTGGTGATCCTGCTTGCGCATATGTCTGAACAAAGATTGTATACTCACGCTTGAAACAGTAAAAACTGAGAACCAGAAGTAGCAGACCGATCACAGCACCAATAATAGCAAGGAATATGGTTAATCTAAAGGAGTTTTTAGGTTGTGTTGCAAAACCCGTTTTAGCTGTAGTCATATCTGTAGATGATTGGGTTGTACATGATGGACCATTTACTAAAAAACAAAATATAAATAAAAAATAAAACTGGAAATAATGTTTTAAAATGTCAATTTAACCGCAATAAACAAAAGTATTGTTAAATTGGTTAAATAGATGTTAGTTTCAATTCCTTATGGTTAAATGGTAACCCTGCACAAAATTTAAGCAAATGCAGCCATCAATGCTGCAATTATTTCAATTTTTAAAAGTGTTTTCTGTCTGTTCCCACAATATAGAGGAGGATTCAGTATTTTTAGGATGGTGCTGTAACTTCATTTTGGAGTATTGGTATCAGTTTTTGAGGATGGCTTAATGTTTACAGAGGCTGCGATAATAGATTAGGACATATAACTATACCACAATTCAAAATGCATTATTTTGAATCATTTATAATAAACTAAGATTTTATGTTTGAGTGTGAATTATGAAACCAAGCTGAGCTGGCAAAGATTATGATATGTTTTATATATTGCTGTAAACTATTGTTGAAATTGCCTTACTCTGACTGAATATAAGGTTATTGACTACCCCAGCATATTCAGTCCTCTATTAGCATTGTTCTTTTATCTCTTACATGTCTATTGAAGACCATTAAAGTGTTTTGTGTGAACCACAAAGGATGTTAATGTTTTGTAGAGACATCTTAGTTTAGTATAGAGTTATTTAAGGTTTTAAAAAATGATGTTCTTAAGTATTGCTAGTGAGTAGAGAAAGGATGAATATCTGGAGCTTTCATAATTCTGTTCTTGAAGAAAAAGAGTTCAAATTATTAAATACGTAGTTTGAGATGGTGTGTAATTATGTAGGAGAAAACAATTGTGAGCTTATTAATGTAAGGGGTTGGAATATGATGAGGAAGCCATGAATTTGGAAGAAGTTGTTCTCGTATAACAATTTTATTATCATGATTTGATTAATAAGTAGCAGGAATATTGGCAGAGTCCTAAACACCAACTCACAGTTTAGGAATTGAAACCAAAATTACTGTCTTTAGATGTGAAAATAACTATAAACAACAACAGGACTCTGTCAAGAATTGATGACATCAGCAAATGACTAACCATTTAGATCTTAGGTAGAAACATATTAAGGACTTGATTTTATCAGTAGCTAATTGACCAGTTAAAACCCAATACAACCAACAGATGCTTAGCTCATTAGAATCCCAATTGTTGTAAACATTTTTGGATAAACAACATATGGAAATTTCATTAATGATTTTGCCTTTGATGCCTTTCCTTTGACATACCATTAGATATATAAACATATATACATACATAGATGGTTTGTCTGGTAACTGACTAGTGGTCATAACACAGCTAAAATCAACTTGCTGCAGAAATTTACACCACTCAACTTATGTTATGAAATTCAATGACTTCAACAATCCACCATCATTGATGATATACATATTACTCACAGACACACACATGATTCACTTGAACTAAACATCTTTTTTGTGGTCATAGTAATCCTTAATTATAACTAGTTAACTGCAAAATCATATTTAGGGTTAAGTAGTAAACTAGTGATAAATATCAATTACACACAAATAACTAAACTAGACTTCCAAATATCTTTAAGGGTTTATTTTGGAAAATGACAGGTTTGGATGATGTAAGTTTTGTGAATTTAAGTTTTGATACCTGGAAATTTAGCAGAATTGATCAGATGAATCTACAAGTGGTGAGGTTCCCTGAACATCTAGATGTTATAAATCTAAATATGATATGTCAGTGAATTACAAGGTTGTTTTTATTCTACTAGGTGTGGCTTGAAATAAAAGATTGCTAGATTTTCAGCAATGCTTAGTTGAAATATTAAATAATACTTGTTAATGCTTCATTCTTGTTCCACTTACCTTGGTTTGATATCACTAATCTTTATCTCTTGGTGGATGTCTATGCCAAATTAAAGTTATTGATCCAGTCAGATGTTTTAGTTCCATTTCATTAACAACAGACAATTATTTTTGAATTGTCTTTTCAAATATTTAATTTCGAACCAACTGCTAACTTTATACAACATACAAGTTTATTTTACACTAAATTACTGTTTCCACATCTGAGAGAGTATTTTCAACCAATATTCAAGACAGCAGAAAATAGAAACATACACTTCATAAACCAACCCTTTATTCAAAAATAATATTCAATCACTCACCTGATTTCAAATTGTGATCTCACTGTCTGTTTTATCTACCACTACTATCTGCTGCGCATCAGAACTGGCTGGCTACCCACCACCCCTAATTTCTATCATTACATATACTCTGTCTTATTCCCCAAAAGTCCATTAAGAACCTTACTCGTTACTGCCACTGTCATACAACTACATTACTCTGAAACTTCCACAGACCCTATATTCCACCCAATCAACCTTTGTTGCTGATTTTCAAACATTTTATACAAAATACACAATACATAATCTCTCATTTTAATAATGTTTTTTCTTTGGCATTAATTTAGTTTTGCTTACATGTAAAGTTTGTGGTTTTGGTCCGAAGACAGTCACTACATCGTTGCTTCATGTTTACACAAATACATTTATTATCATCATACCGAAATCCATCAAATATTTCCACCTTTAAAAATAAAAAAAATAAAAAGTAAAAACATCTACTGAATGAAAAGTGCAAAGCTTTTTTATTATCACCAGGTCTCTTAGAATATAAGGTTACCAAATGTAAATTTTAGCAATTTAGTTACCTTTAGGACATGGTTAGCATACCCAGCATTTTGATTTAGAGTAAGAAACATCTTTACTCCTCATATATTCACATTTTTCCGTTTATCGGGAAAGAGACATAGGTACAAGTTTTTCTGAATCGGCAACAATGAGGGTGTGGGGGGACAAGGTATTCTACTAGCAGAGAAATGGGTGGATAAGGTGATTGAGGTAGTCAGGATAAGTGCTAGGATTATTAAGCTAAGAATAGCAGTGACCGATGTAATAGTCTCTGTTATCTCTGCATACGCTCCACACACTGGACTTGCAGATATCCAGAAGGACCAGTTTTATGAAACCCTTCAGAAGACCACCTCAACATCGATAGACAGTGATATACTCATCATTGCAGGTGATTTTAACGGACATGTTGGAAAGCACCCTGATGGGTTCCAGGGAGTACATGGGGGGTATGGCTATGGCACCAGAAATGAGGAGGGGACAAGGCTGCTGGAGTTCTGTGACGCCCACGGCTTACGGATCTGCAATACCTACCACAGGAAACGCGACAGCCAGCTGGTCACTTATAAATCTAGGTGGCACACCAGCTAGATCGAGTTCATCCATACCAGACAAAAGGACAGGGATATTAGTAAACACTAAATCCTTCCCGTGGGAGGAATGCACAACGCAACATAGACTAGTAGCTAGTGACCTAAGACTTAGACCCAGTGTGGTTCAGGGACAAAAACCGATACGGAAGAGGAGGGTATGGAAGCTTAAGGACTCTATAAACGGGTAGAGGTTTAGAAACTTGTTAAATGAAGCCTACCACAAGAAGGAGGAGGAGATAGAGGCATATGACGTAGAAAATAACTGGAAGTTCCTTCATGACAACCTGCTACAGGCCACAGAACAAGGGTGGAGTAATGCCTCCGCAAGGCGAAGAGGGACATGGTGGTGGAATAGTAACGTTGACGTAGTCATAAAAGAGAAGAAACGAGTCTGGAAAGAGTGGAAATATGGGGGTAGCAAAGGCGCATATCAGAAAGCTTAAAGGGAAGCTAAGCATCAAGTATATATAGTTAGAATAGAGACAGAAAAGAAGAGGTTCGCCAATGCACTGCAGCGTGAGTATCAGGGGCGCGAGGTGTTCCGGATTGCTAGGCAGTGTGTCAGAGAAAATAGAGATGTCATAGGTGAAAAATGTGTTAGAATAGATGATGGTAAGCCTGCACTGAATGGTGAGGACAAGAAAAAGGCATGGAAGAGTCACTATGCAAAGCTATTGAACGTAGAGTGCAGCTGTTTAGAGGAGGAGAGAGTTAATGGAAATGTCCTATTGCTTGGGAT
>JAOPUL010000839.1:47727819-47738719 GCA_027564515.1 Octopus rubescens | reverse complement strand
ACACATACATATATATATATCCATACACATACATATATATATCCATACACATACATATATATCCATACACATACATACATTCATACACACCCTTACACATATATATATACTCACACACACAAACATATCCATACATACATACATATATCAATACACACCCTTACACATACATATATATCCGTTCACATATACATACACACACATATATATATATACACACACACACACACACATATATATATACACACACACACATACATACACACATATATATATACACACACACACATACATACCCAACACTAACACACTAGTGTTTGTGTTGATACGTGTGTGTTTGGCCTTTACGTGAAATTCTTTATGCTTGCCATATTTATTTCCACTCTTTCACCAATGTTCAAATTTTCCCACACCAGACAAGAATGCGCAGTACAGACGGATGATTCAACCCTTTCGTCTCGCTTATAAGAATCGAGCCTGTTGCTTCGGGGTTTGACCCAAGTGAAGTCTCCAGCTTTAGCAACACAAGAAATGCTTTTTTGGCGCTACCTCAGATAATAGTAATTTTAGACAATAGCAATAATGGATGGCCTATTTTCGTAACCCCAGAGTTTCTTATATGAAAAAATATTAAATCATATTAACACTTTTCCCAATGGCCTTAGTGATGATGAAAGTAACATGAAATATCCGAGGATATCGAAATGGTATCCTCCACTACTGACTGTCCAAAGATTATTCCTTACACCCAAGACCTAGATTTTATAATTCTCTGGCGTGGGGGAGGGGGGTCTACCATGCTTGCCATCGCTATAAAGACCATAAATTCAATAACTACGTCGAACAAAACACACGGGGACCTTCAAACTCAAGAAGAATAGGGATCAAATAAATAGAAATATTCAAATATGACATTCGACATTGTTGTTGCTCTTTTCTTTCCATTTGGAATAACTGTGGTTCCAGCCACTACTACAAATAAATATTTCTACCATAAAGGAAGGGGGGGGGGAATCAATATTTCCTTGATTTCAACTCAGATTCCATCCAAGTCCACATTTGAATCCTAGACCAACATTTCGGTTTCTGACTTGCTGAAATTTTCGCTTCATATCTGTGGCTGATGCCATTTGATGAAGTCAGGAATGTCTCCACCCAATTTCATCTCTCTTCATCTGAAACCTTATTTCTATGAAGGAAATTTATTCTTACATAATAGATTCCTTACAAAACTGACAAAATTTTAAATTCTAACTCTGACCAAAAATCTGCTGTTCCCTTACGCGTGTAAACTGATAAAGCACTGATGGAAATATAGATTTTTCAAGAAATACGTATGATATTGTGCAGCTAAGACTATGTCTCTGACGGGTAACTGTGACAGTCTACCAGGAGCAACCAAATGAAATACACAAGGCTCGAGATGTAGAAAGCAGAGGAAAAGGGAATTGTGTGACGTTCATGCCTCTCTCACACATTATTAACTTAAGTAGCTATAACTTGGTTGTAAATTCGGTTCCTTACTTCTGCTCGCTTTATTTAGGATAAATTTTCATTATTATTATCGGCGAGCTGGCAGAATTATTAGTGTCGGGAAAAATGCTTTGCGGTATTTCATCTGACTCATTAAGTTCTGAGTTCTGTAGACTTTACCTTTCATCCTTTCAAGGCAGATGAAATAAGAACCAGTTGAGAACTGGAGGTCAATGTAATCGACAAGCCCCCTCCCTTCAAAATTGCAGGCCTTGTAGCAAAATTAGAAAGAATTATTGTCATACAAATACAAATGCCACAAAAATTTAGTAAGTTCCTGGGAGCCAAAACCATGGTTTTCATTAATTTGTTCAATCGTGCTCTCGGCAAAAGCATAACAATATTTTTTTTAATGAAATCTATGTTGATTAACAACGTTTTCTTTATAAAAGTTATTAATAATGATGATAATTTTGCTTGACTGGAAAAGCAGTTCTCAGGTATTAAATCGACTCAGTATATTACTGATATCTAAAGAAAAATTAGTTAAACGGTCAGCGCTGTAAGCATCACCAAATAATGGTTTCATTAAACATAAATATCAGCGGGGTGTCAGAATAGCTTTCACTACTTCAGGGGGAAGGAATTTGGAGTTTTTTTTTTTGTTTGTTTATTTGTTTTTAAGTTTTTCTGTTTCATACATCGGAAATTATGATTCTTAGAGAATTTTCTTCTTACCTGGATATTCAATTTTTTACATTTTGCTCCCCACCTCCTTCAGTGCCCTTTTCCTTCCCTATGAAGTACTGTTAGCATTCTGAAACTCCGCTTGAAAATCTTCAAATAATAATATTGCTAAACGTCCTTATTTCATATGTATATATTTAGCACGGCCATCTATCCATTACAGCAGGAACGACATCAAACAATAAAGTCACATCTAGAACAGATGTGCATCAGTAGAGAATAATCACAAAATAAGCTTTTATAAAATGATTTGATAGAGGACAAAGATACATTTATAAAAGATGTACATTGACACAGAAATAATGAAGATAAATATTTATAGAGAGAGAAAGAGAGAGATAGCTTCATTAAATGGTTTGGTAGAGGACAAAATAGCACAGTAGAATGTAAACAAAAGTTATAGATTGAAGAACAAGATTTCGTTTGAAAAAGATATCTTACCCCATGAAAAACGTCTAATCCGAAATATTCGAGGTCAAAATGAATTAATCCAGAAAAACAGACAATAAAATTAATAATATAAAATAAAGCAGGTCGTCTTACGACAACGTCAAATTTCGTTTCTCCATTTGTAGCAAATGACGTTTACAACGCATGTGCAGATATCGCAAACACCCTCTCTTACTCTCTCTTACATTCTTTTTACTCTATCTTATTCTCTTACCCTCTCTTACTCTCTCTTATCCTCTCTAGTTATTTGGCGCTTTCTTCTACTATTTCCTCTTCTCTAAATATTCTCGCATTCACTCTCTTTTTATCTTTTCCACTCAGATTCTTTCACTCACGTGTTCTTACACTCTTTGTCATTCTCGATCTTGATATTTCTTAATCTTTTTCTCAAACTTTCGCTTTCTTTTTCCTCTACATCTTCCTACAACAGTTTTCATGGCCCTTTACAATTTTTTTCTTCTCTTGTTCATGTAACAAGCTTTCTATTTTACTGTCTCTTTCATTGCCCAATGTATGACGTCAGTGCAACCTGAAGATAGGTTATTTGGGTGGAGCGAGATAGAAAGAATCGGAAGTACGAATTTTCTGATAGTCTGTTACATTAAATAAGGTAGTTTTAAATGCGTGTGTGCATGTTATATGTTCATTATTATTGTTAATACTGTTATTACATATTAAAGGTGAGAATATTTTGGATCTTGAGTCTTAACTTGATGGAAAATAAAATAAAATGAGTTTTTCAAATAAAGCTTTATTATAATGTAAGTGTAGCTATATATGCACTCGAAATGCTGCCAGACCATCACCTCGTCATTTATCATACCCTCCCAATTAACTCAAATCTCGCTCAGTTTCCTACAGTAACTATATTTGTGAAGGAATGAAACTTCAAACCATCTTTTAAGCAAGAGATAGAGAGGCAGACAGAAAGTAAGAGAATTATCTTTTGACAGATGAGAGTATCGCCAAGTCTGCTTGCTGTAGACCTACCTATGGTGTACTTCCATCCTTTGTACATATTGGTATTAAATATAGTGGTGCCAATTCAAAATTTTAAAAAGCACTATTACGATAACTAAAAGACACAAAAGCACTACCCACCTCCAAACTAAAAAAACAAATCACATAAATAGATTTATAATAAAACTTTCAGTTCTAATTAAAGGAAATTAACATAATTACTTTTATTTTTTACTTCGTAATATTTTCGAAGATTCCCCGATCAATTTCTTCAAAATGTCTCTTTGTGTTTCTATGCTTAAAATTAAACGCCTGGGGTTATTTGATTTCATAAAATTCATGTGGTTAAATACTTTTACATCAACATATGTATGTGATATAATGAGAAGTGTTTAAAGCTAACTTAGACAAATAGATTTTTCCCAGTCAAATCCCTATACGATGATGCTTCAATCCAAAAAGAAACTGTCTGAAACCTTGTCCATCGTACATATTTAAAAGGAGTTTCTATTGAAAATCAATTTTTGTCAGGATCTCTGAATCTTCATTAAAATGCTTTGCAAGGTCTATAATTGCAGGTTTTATTAATTTGAGACATTGTTACACTAAAATAATTAATTAATTGTAAAAGACGAAAATTATCTGGAAGACGCTGTTAAATTTACCCCCAAAACTTCCACAACAAATATTAAGTATTGGCCTCTTATTTACTTTTTGCTCAATAAATTAACACTATAAGATTTCCTTCTCAAATTGATAACCAAGATATGGCTTCAAATCTAAATAATCCTGCACTGAATTATTTTTATTATCTTCTTTCTGGGCATTATAATTATTGAACTTAGTGAATCAATGTGATGTTAAGGACCATTCAATAATTTGGCTGGTTCTTGCTTTCTGCTTCAAACCTGTGGGGCTGAAGTGGGCCAGAAGTATAGGGTCATGCAAACAGTTGAGGAGACTTCCCGAAAGGAGAGGTCATAAGAGCAGAAAGATGACTAGCATGGGTCTCTTTTGCTTTGGAGCTGTTGTTAAAGACGAACATGAGCTGAGGGAATTTTGCCTACAGCGTCAGGCAGCAATCGACGAATAACAAGGAGAGAAGAGTCTCTGTGGAGTGACTGCAACCGTTTAAAGGTCAGTGTTTTAGGTGTCAGGCAGCCGAAGCCCAAACCAATTTGCTTCTGGTGCAAATGGGCAGGACATATTACTAGAAACTGCAGCCAGGTTTATGATCAAAGGGAAGTTTCTGTCTCACTAACTTCCCTTGCAAGCATGTAGAGGCACTTGTACAGTTGCTGCCTATTGTGGAAGTCTTTGTTGGGTGGCTAAAAAGTGGAACAGGATGAGTAGTGTGAGGGCATTTGATGGCAGTGAGATTAGATGTAGCAGTGAAGTGGAGATAGTGGTTCAGGGAACAAAAATAAGGTTACAAGCAATTGTGATCAACCATGTTATGCATGGAGTTGATGTGATGGGCATGGATATGATTGACCACCTAGGAGGTGTCACAGTTAGTGAAGACAGGGTTATATTTGGTAAAGACAAGGTTACATTTGGTGGTGCAGGGGCACCATGCACTATGAGTTTGCAACAGAAGTGTGGGGAGAGCCCTGAAGAGAACTGTGTTGCATACATAATCGTAGTCAAAGATTTTCAGGCTGTGTTCAACAGTTAGTGGTGGACAGTTGAGTGGCACTGGAAAGGGGAACCCTTGATGTTGAAGAATAGGGTAATGTGGTGTAAAGGAGGAAAAAGACAAAAACGATGGAAGCAAAGAGAAACAAACTGCGCAGTCTTACCTGTCGATTTGGATAACTTAGGTCACACAAGTCCATGTAGTCTTGTTTGCCGTCAAGCGGTCACCATACATCTTCACTTGAACCCTGTTGGTCCCAAACTGCCTCTTCCCACCAGGGCGAAGCGCATGCCCAATGAGAGCACTTCTGGTGGTAGCCCTTGGACCCCACCTCTGACAGGCAACTGTGCATTCGCTCAACTTCCGGTCTTTCCCTTCAACACAACCCAGCTCATAGCACAATACCACACGTCCCCCTGATCTGAAGATCATTCAAACCATGCTGCCCACACCCTGACCTCAACCCTGACCACATGCCTCAACTTGTCTCGTAATCAGCCAACCAGTGAGGAGGGCGCCACTCTCTCTGCGACCACCGTGGGACTTCAGGACTGGCCTCAGTCCGTGGCATGTTGCTGCCGGCTTCATCCTCTCATCCATTGCCACTGGTTCCATCCTCTAAGGCACTGATAATCCTAACATGCCATGGCATTCCATCTACAGACACATTGTTCTTCGATTTCACAGAGGTTATCATCCCTTTTACCCACTGTGATGTGCACCATGCATTTGGGGGTTTAATCCAAACTTCTTCCCCGACCTGCACAAAGGCATGCTCTTCCTCTTCCGCGGATTGCAGTGAAGCAGTACATGGGTGTCTCCGCTCATACTGAAATATTGCTCTGTGTGACACCAACCCCTCAACCTGTCTTGACCTGGGCGACATATTATACCAAAATACGGTTTCAATTGGTGAGATGTGGCCCCTCTCGGCCATGGTCTTGATGGTACGATGATGCCTCTCCACAATCCCATTGCCACTTGGCCAATATGCTGCTCTGAAGAAGCGGCTGACATGCCATTCGTTGAGCATTTCCCCCAGCACCTCTGAGTGAAACACAGTACCATTATCCACCAGCAGCTCATCCACGGGGCCTCGTTTCAGGAATACCTTGTTCAGTATTCTTGTGATTTCTTCTGTAGTCTCCGTCTTCATCTCCCTCTATATGGTCAACCGCCCCGGTCCACAGTCAACCATTGAGAGGTATGTCCCCTGCCGGTAGTGCGTTACATCCACTGCCAGTCGTTTCCAGTTGTGTTCCACTGGAATGCTATCTGCCTTAACCACACCCGGAGCGGGGTCAATGGATTGGCACCTGTCACAGCTTCCAACTACTTTCTGCACACTCTGCCTGGTCACGTCAGAGTCAACCTTCCTGGCTAGGGACAGTGTCCTGTCCACCCCCATGTGATGCATGATATGTAGTCTCCTCAGCTCCGAGTCACTCAGTCGACACACCGCAGCCACTCCCTGCTCAGGATCCTCCGGCTCCTGCAACCAGGCTTTCTTTACTCTGGTCAGGACGTCCGCTCTGTTTCTCTCAGAGGGCACAAAAACCACACTCAGCCTCAGATCAAACTCAGCCACTATCTCACCCAGAATTCCCAAATGGCGTTTTACCAACATCTCTGCACCCCCTTTGGTTCACACCCTCCGCTCGCCGGTGACCACTGATCCCACCCATCTAAGTACAATAGCCGAGTTGGTCTGGATCTCAATGGTACGCAGCCCCCACCTCAGAGCCAGGTTCAACCCCTTCAACACGGCGTCCAACTCTGCCACGTTAATGTGGTTGCAGTCGTCAGTCTTCCTGAACCAGGCTGCATCCTCCACCACAACACCTCCAATTTTCAGGACAACTCCTGTCGCTATACTGCTAGCATCACATCACACAATCCCATTCTTTAATTTGGGCACATACCAGCTTCCTCTTACTGGGTCCTCCGCAGTCACTCTCTCCAAGACTTCTTGCATGATGGCAGGTGTCCTCTCTCCCACCTTGTCGCTCCATGTCACTCCTTCGGCTCGCCTCTTAATGAAGCTGCATGCTGTCCGGAGTCATCCTGCAATTGGGTAGTGTCCCAGTAGCTACCCACACACAGAAAACAGCTCTCACCTACTCGTACTGGTGCCCAGTTTTGGGATCTCCTTCCCTCTCTGAAACACCAACACACCGGCCTTGTCTTTCTGTAGCTTCGGTCACTTAAGTCCATGTGGTCTCGTTTGCCATCATGCAGTCACCATGTCTTCACTTGAACCCTGTCAGTCTTGAACTGCCTCTGCCCACCGGGGTGAAGCACATGCCCAATGGCAGCGCTTCTGGTAGTAGCCCTTGGACCCCACCTCCAACAGTAAAATACAAATTAAATTCTGATTTTACTTTAATGAAAAAACACTAACATTGGCACTAAATTATGAAAAAGCACTAAAATTATGTGGGAGCATAACTCGGATTTTTGCACCAAAAATGGTAAAAGGGCCCTACATTCAGTGCAAAAAGAACTAAATTAGCTATCCTGGTTCAACAGGGGCACTTCTATATAGTCACTTCACCTGAATGAAATAGCACCAAATCTCCCTCAAATCATACTCAATTGTCTTTTAAATAAAGGATATATTGGACAATGTAATTCTTGACATACACAAAGACGGTATGACTGGAATAGACCTGTACAGTCAATGCTGAACTTGAGCTTAACAACAACATGGTTTACTTCCAGCAACAAAAGAAGGCCTCTGCATTGTCACTCAATGAGCTAGAAATAGCAGTGTCTTAAATTAGGGAAGGACACATCATCATCATCCTTTAAATGTCCATTTTTTATGCTGGCATGGGTTGGACGGTTTGACCAGAGCTGGCGAGCTAGAGAGCTGTACCAGGGTCCAGTCTGATTTGGCTTGGTTTCTACGGCTGGATGTCCTTCCTAACGCCAACCACTTTACAGTGTGTGCTGGGTGCTTTAACATGCCACTTGGATGAGTGTTTTTTATGTGGCACTGGCAAGTTGCACCAGACTCCAGTCTATTTTTGGCTTGGTTTCTACAGCTGGATGCCCTTCCTAACACCAACTACTCCAGAGAGTGTACCACCAGCACATACATACATATATAAATACAACGGGCTTCTTTCAGTTTCTGTCTACCAAATCCACTCACAAGCCTTTGGTCGGCCCAAGGCTATTGTAGAAAACACTTGCCTAAGGTGCCACGCAGTGGGGCTGGACCTGGAACCATGCGGTTGGGAAGCAAGCTTCTTACCACACAGCCACACCTACCCTTCTTAATGCCAACCACTTTACAGAGTGTACTGGGTGCTTCTTATGTGGCACCAGTGGGGTTACCAAATAACTTGCAAGATGAAGACCTCTCAGCTGGAAAAGGGAGTGGAACCACGGGAAGGCATCTTGTACCAGTTGAGAGTATAATAGAGGGATCGAGATAGGTGTCTTACTATAGAGGAGATACTTGGCAAACTCAGTAGGAAAAGAGAGAGAGAGAGAGAGAGAGAGAGAGAGAGAGAAAATGAGATGGTGTTGGAGATGCTTCGGAACCTACCCTCAGGTAGCAGTGGGAGGAGTATAAGTGGTGCAGAGGAGATAGACGGGGATGTTCCATAAGAGTGGGAAGGGAGATGTTTAGAGATGGGAAAAGGGCGACTAGCAAGTGATGGTAAGAGAAATTGGAGTGGCAGGTAGTGGGGTGTAGTAAATATGTGAGGGCATGGAAAGTGTGCAGATAGGCATGTGAGGGAGAGAGGAGGGGCCTGCGGTGGGCAGTGATCATAGATGGTGGGCGTTGGGAAGATGGGTTGCAGTGGAGTTTTGACAGAGGACAGATTGTGTGTGTGTGTTTAAGAAGGGGGCATGGCCTGCCACGATTTTACTTAGCTTGATGTGTCTTTTTAAGCACAGCAAATCATCAAAAGTCTCAGTCCCTTGTCATCTCCTGTGTGAGGCTCAAAATCTGAAATTCCTTTTCCACCACTTCCTCCCAGATCTTCCTGGGTCTACCCCTTCCACGGGTTCCCTCCACAATTAGAGATTGGCATTTCTTTATGCAGCTGTTCTCATTCACACACATCATATGACCATATCAGCACAGTCTTCTCCCCTGCACCCTCTTATACCCATTTTTTCTCTTAAATCATTTATACTCTGTTGTACATGCACACTAACATTGTACCTCCAGTGGATCATGCTGGCTTCATTTCTTTCATGTCCTCCTCTGCAGTTACTGCCATGTAACATAACTGTCTGGACACAGGCATCATATAACCTACCTTTCACTTTGTGGGAGAGGCCCTATGGATATTTTGTGGATTTTCAAATAATAGGAGTGATAGGTTGAAAAGGCTGCCCTCTTTTCAATTTTCAGTGAGCTAATATCTGTAGAAGTGCTTCATATGGTAAATATCAGGGTTATTACCCCAAATAACTGGACGGATGGATGTATGTAGGTATGTACATACGTACGTATGTATGTATGTATGCATGCATGCATGCATGTATCTGTGTGTGTGTGTGTGTGTGTGTGTGTGTGTGTTTATGTCATGTTTGCTGGTTTGTAAACAATAGCTTCCAATCGCTGTCATTGACTTGCACACTGAAAAAATATCCAAGCTTTCTGATATGCCTTGACTTGTTACACAATCGTTTGTTTTCAATTCCATCCATAAAACATGTCTGGGTTTTCAGTTGTCCAATAGACTGGGAAATTATTACCTCCCTTGGAAACAAGTGTAGGTTGTCGATTGGAATAGCATCCGGCTGTAGAAGGACTCTACCTCAACGAACTCACTTCTGACCCTTGAAAGCATGGTAGACATTAAAACGATGATGATATGTCAATGTTTTAAAATGATAAAGATTTCTTAAAAATAACATCAAAGATAAGCAACCACATAAGATAAACTTTGAAGTGCAAAGCTTTTTCATTATCACCATGGTCTCTTAGAATATAAGGTTACCAACAATACTTAATGTAAATTTTAGCAATTTAGTTACATAGTTAGTATACCCAGCATTTTGACTTAGAGTAAGAAACATCTTTACTCCTCGTATATTCACATTTTTCCATTTATATTAGGGAATACATAAAACAACAATTTATGCAATTATCCAAATTAACAGAATTCTTTTTAATTGTAATAATTTTAAAAAATGTAGTAAACAAAGACTGATACAGAGAATAACTTACAGTTACGTAGTAGGTTCCAGAACATATTCCATAAAATCCATGGATTAAGTTTGAAGTTGCCTGAAGAAGATAAAAAAAAAAGATCTGTAAAGTCGGCCTATAAATAGATTCTCTGAACAATTTTCAAAGTAAATCTATAATTTTCAGAGATATCTTTGAAACCTAGTGTAACTATAAAATAGAATTTTTAGATACACTAATTATTCTGGTACCATTAAATTTGATGAAATGATTATATTTTACTGGATTTAATAGTTAAAAGTATGTTTTAGTCAAGACAAAAATCATTAATATTTAATAGTTTTGAAACAAAGAAAAAATAAATGATTTGTTAGCAATAGTGTTTATATACCTAATAGAATCACCATTCTTTATACAATTACGTGTAAAACAAAATAGCCACAAACTAATTTTCTTAGTTTTGTTTTAAAGCC
>JAOPUL010000839.1:47685790-47702049 GCA_027564515.1 Octopus rubescens | reverse complement strand
AACAATGTTTGATTGTCTGGCTAGAGACCTTCTTCCAAGCTACGCTTAACATGTACATGGCATCCAAAATGGTGATCTGCTTTGCAACTTCTTGGGCAAAAATATCACGTTCAGTGTCTTCCATACCATCAATGCTCTTCTCGCGTAGGCTTTCAAGTTCTTGATTATCCCCATGTCACAGGGAGGTTGGGAGGAAGAAATTTTTAAAGTGATATTCTTGAGATCCTCGATGACTACATAAGAAGAGCAATTGTCAAGTAGGACCACCACTTGTCTTCCAGGATCCTGCAAACGACGATCCCAAGATCTGAGCCATCTTCCATAGATTTTTTTCTGTCATCCAAGCATTGGTTGAAAAGTCATACTGAATCGGAAGCGTTTTGACATTTTTTAAACATCTTGGCGAACCAGCCTTTCCGATTAAGAACCAGTCTTCTTTGTCTCCATTCATGTTGCAGGCCACCATCAAGATCACATGGTCCTTTGCCATCTTAAAGCCCTTCACAGTTTCGAAATGTTTAGTTTGTGTTCTCTAAAGAGAAAAATGTGAACTAGTGAACTACAACACTTACCTTTTAGAACGTAAAAGAGATTTCATGTCTTTTTTGCCAACAGTAAAACCAACCTTTGGATGCCTTAAAATCATGTCCGGCAGCTTGAGCAATGGTTTTAGCTTTGTGCATTAGGATCGGGCCATTGAAGCGAATAAATTGAAACCAATCGTAAAGAGCACGGTCTATCTATTGGTCTTTTCCCTCTCGTTGGCTCTTTCTCTTTGATGAACAGCCAGTGTTCTTTGGCACGATGGTCATCCTCATTCTTTAGCAGACCTTTTAATTCCCAAACTCTGTGCTGCTTCCCGCTGTGTTGTTTTCCCCATGAGCTTTGTAATGTAACAATTAAATCTTTTCTGCCATGAATTTGTCCTGCCTCTCTTTTCATTTTGAACTTGTCTGTATGTCTGCCTCTCTGCATGAATGATGAATAACGCGTTTCTTTCGCCCTTAAATACTGACAGATAGCTGGTTGGTTGTAGATGCTGGAACCTGTCATGTGGTACAAACCATCATCCAATGAATGAGAAGGGCATGTAATTTTGACAAGAGGTGCCTCGGAGCCTATTTCTTTGCTTGAATGACAGGGTTGTGTCGTAGACCCCAGCTACTACGTATTTATTGATATATTTTTGGATGATGGAGTGTACCACATGACAGCTGGCTGGCTGTAGCTGCTTGAGTCTACCTGTCAGTATTTAAGAGCGAAAATTTGATTTATTAAGCGATGATTTGGATTTATTAAACGAGAGATTTTATGTGTAAAAATTCCGTCCCAATCGATTTTGGATACATTATGCAGGTTCTACTGTACCAATTAACTATACCATAAGGAGGCAGTAATACAGAATATAGGCTCACGAGATGGGGGGTTTTTATGGGAAAAGGAGGAATAAGAAACAAAGGCCAAATGGTAATTAGCTGTAGTTTATGCAAGACTGTCATTAGTGTTAACTATAACAAGTGTATGATGTCATTAGTCATATGTATAAATGAGAGCCAATACTTGAAGGTCTGGTTTTGTGGGAGAAACATATGCCCGAAGTTAATTAATTCTGATAAGAATGTAACCATTACATAATAAAGCTATACTTATTCTAACTTCTATGATTAAAGTCATGAAATAAAAACTATTGCTAACAGGAACTTGTTCATAGCTTATGGGTGTTTCTATTACCCTGAAATGAAGATATTTTGATTGGTTGATAGACCAAGTCTGTGGGAAATTACGAATACTTAAACACAAAAATGTTTTTGCTGCAATGCATGACAGAGAAGTATTTATACCAAGCGAGTCAGTTCCTGTGTGTCCATGAGCGATGTGAGTGATAGTAGACTGTAGCAGTCATTGAATTCTGTAGCCAAAGTTGAGTGGTTTAAGTTCTTGTAGCCATTGATCTTGGCTATGATACAGCCACTAACTAGTCTCCAGGCACACCAACTACATATAACCAAAGTGTTTCAGAGAAAAGCTGCCAAAGACAAAGTTGTTAATAACAATCCCATATATTGTTTTATCATAATTTGGACTTAATGCTAAACATGTTTGTTCTATTGTCTTTGCTGATCAACTATCTCCTGATGAAAAAGATTTCTTGATGTATCTACCAGAGATCTGAATGAGTAGTTGTTTGCTGATATCATTAATCTTTGCCAGAATTCTGTTTGTTGTTTATTGTTATTTTCACATCTGAACACACTGATTCAGATTCAATTCTGGAGTTGGTGTCTAGGACTCAGCCCATATTCCTGCTACAACCAGTTAGTTTCAAATTTGAAAGTGGATGAAATTTTGCCTGGCCTAGAATGTTCAGAACATTCTATTTTAGTATAATTGGAACAACATTGATAGCTATTAGAGAAATAAAAACAACCAGTATTAAGGAAAGATAATACTGATTTGAACATTTATCATCATTTGGCACCCATTTTCTATGCTGGTATGGCTTAGCTTGATGGAATCTGGTAAGCCGCTTTGGCATGGTTTTTATAGCTGGATGCCCTTCCTGATGCATAATTATATAACTAAATATTCTAATTCTTATCACAATATTGACCAGACCATCAGATGCTGTTATACACCACTGGTCACAATACGCTTCCAATTGCGCCATTCGTTTCCATCTTGACCCAAATTGCTTAACTAAATCGTTGCCGAGGCCTTTCCAATCTCTTGGATACCACTTAGCAACTGTGCAGGTCCACCTGTTGTCTGTGAACCTTGTGACATGTCCAGTCCAGTGGAACTTGTGCTTTTAATATTTTGTGATTACATCATTCATTCCACTCCATTCTCGAACTATCTCATTTTGAATATACTCTCATAATGATAATCCTAGCATGGATCTTTCCATGGCCCTTTGTGTAGTAGCCAACTGATGTTCTATCCTCTTCATAGTAGCCCATGTCTCACTTGCATATAAAAGCACAGGTAGGACAGTGCTATTTTTTATAATTCCTATTATATAACTGAATAATCAGTTCTATAAGCAATGCACCTTTTCTAAAAACAGGGACTTGAGTCAACATAATATATGGCTGGAGAGACAATTGAAAAAATTTTATTAATTGAATTAAATAGGCACAGGTGTGGTTGTGTTGTAAGAAGGTTGCTTCCCAACCACATGGACCCTTAAAATACTACTGTAGATCCCCAATTTACCATTTTGTCAGTGTTCTCACATAAATATCCTACATCAATACATACACATGTATATACCTTTATCTTTTACTTGTTTCAGTCATTTGACTGTGGCCATGCTGGGACACCACCTAGAAAGGTTTTAGTTGAATGAATCAATCTCAGGACTTCTTTTTTTAAAGCCTGGTACTTATTCTATCAGTCTCTTTTGCTGAACCACTAAGTTACAGGGACGTAACCACACCAACATCAGGGACAAACACATATATATATATATATATATGTATTATTATATTTTGGGACAGTCATTTTTTTTTTTGCCAAATAACCACATGCACTATATACTCGTTCATCACTTTGATTGTATTATTATGCTTACTTTAGAATATATATATATATATGACAGGTTTCTTTCAGTTTCTGTCTACCATATCCAATGACAAGGCTTTGGCTAGCCCTAGGTTATACTAGAAGACACTTGCCCAAGGTGCCATGCAGTGGGATTGAACCCAGAACCATATGGTTGGGAAGTAAACATCTTGCCACACAGCCATGCACGTATGTTTATAATAGTTTGATTAGTTGCAGGTCTTATAATTATTTTTTTACCAGAGGAGTTGAAATTGTATTCATGTTCCTACATTGATTGTGTGTATAGATATGTTTTTCACTGATGTTTATAAAGGCAATATCATCCACGAATTTGAAGCCTTCAAGTTGTTTTCTATTATTTTACCCTATTTCTATTAATTCCTTTAGAAATATTTATGATGGTGCTGCACAATCACAACACACAATTGTTCAAACCAATTACAGAACTATAATAAAGAAAAATGTATTTTAAAAATAAAAAAAAAAACTCCTCAAAACTTCCAAACAAAATTTCAAATAATAAACAAAAGTAAGAAAAGTGTTTCACATCTTTCAAAACTATTCATTCTGTTTATTTTCAGATCTTTCTTAAATATCTTTGACATTATTGATAATGTCCCTTGTGATTCTACAGCAGTCCATTTGTCGACACAGTGATTTATGATGCAGAGATAGAGGAAATATATTTTCAAGACACTTATTTCTTGATGTCCTGTACATATTGGGATGAATCTTGAAGTTATCTTCTGCTTTGTCTAAATCTAGTTTGTTCTTCCATATTATTGTATTCCTATAAAGCATCCTAGATGTGAGCAGGTTTATAATGGAAGATCCACACATTTATTTGCATAAGCTGATAGATCTATCCAGTCCATAGCATCACCGATAATGTATTATAATACCAGCAGAGATGAAATATCCACATATAATGCAGTAATCAAAAGTTGGTGAGTTGAAGTAGAAAGAATTAATGACCAGTGGTAAAGTCTAATAGTTTTTTTGGGGTTTTTTTTTGCTAGATAGATATCAAACAAACAATATTATAATAATAACTGATAAGCTTACTGCTGGTCTTAAAAAAGTTGTTCATTTGAAAAAAAAAAAAAAAAAAAAAAAAAAAATTATTTGAATTTCATATAGAGGTTGTCAGAATTTATAAATTTATCACAAAAACCAAATTGTAGTCAATTATAAGCCTTTGAAATTTATTAAAAATAAAACAAAATGCCAAACTTCAATGACTGGTGAAAAAATAGGAAACAAGACTAAGTTTATTTGAGAAATAAAACTAGGTATAAATTTTTTTTTAAATGTTAGGAATATACTGATGAAAATTCAAAGCAGAAAACTATCACAGAAACATAAAAACTAATAAAGCAACTTGCACAGTTTTTAGCCATGATGATTACAGATATTTCCAGTAACTAAAGAATATATTTGTGGATGTATGTTAATATACAGATGACGTGATACCAAGATTATAGGTGTTGATAAAGTGAGAAAAGAAATTATGATGCTGACCAATCTAATCTAAATACATGTTAAATTAATGATTATCAATACAGGATTGATAACAAAATATCACTTAAAGCAGGAAAATATCATAAACATTAAGTGCAACACATTTTTCAATTAGATTTGTATAAAAAATTTGCTTCTTTTCATACCAGACTCCATGAAAAAGTCAATTTCATGTCTGAATTCATTCCAATAAAATGCAATTCAGTAATAAACATTTAAAGGAATCCCTAATATAGGGCCCTAAAATTAGCAAACATCATTCTCCAAAAAAGAATGAATTTTGCCAGCTTACAGTTCACATAACGTATGTATATATTACATGACCCACACAGTATGGATATCAACTTGATATCAATACATATATATTTGTATAATGGACGGCTGGAGGGCAGGTCACTGAGAGAATGTTTTTTTTAGCTTACAGTGGGTAATGAAAGTCTGACAATTAATAATATTAGGCATTTTATATAGATTGGTCAGGTGAGGAGCAAGTGCTCTGACCTAAGCAGGTTTTTTCAGATGGTGAGATTACTAAGGTTGATGTTTGGTTTGAATTTTCTGCAAGGGAAAGCAATTCTAGTGTTGACACATTAGGAAAGAAAGATTGGGCCTAAGTAGTTAGTGTTTAATAGCTGTGAGGTGAGACACAGTAGAAATTACTCAAGGAAGGTAGAAAGAGATATCAAGTAGACCTGGATTGAGGTGCTATGTAACCAACTGGAACAGAAGTGGTGGAGTGTTAGTGCGTTTTTGCCAACCAATTAGATATAGTAAAGGTTGTGTGCGTATATGTAGCAATAGCAGCCTTGACCTAGATTTGGAAGCAGTATTTCATTATTGGCCTTATTTGAGTTTTGTAGAGGGTGAGTGATTTCTGAATGAAATATTTTCTGGTTCTGAAAAGTAAGAGCAGTCTTTTCGGAGCAGTTTTTGCTATGTTAAGTATGTTGGGCGACCATGGAAGAACATCAGACACTGAAAGACTTGGGATTTGTCATGACTTTGAGGGTTTAAATTGCATGTTGTCCCAAATTAGAGAGTTTCTGCTGAAGATTGCACAAGTTTGATGTCAGGTGTTGAGGTTGTATGTGGATGACCTTGGTGTACATAAGATTGATAGTGTGTCAGTAAGGGCTCTGACAATTTTGGAAGTGAATGAACTTGCAGGTTGAGTGATGCACAAAGTTATCTTTTGTTTTGTTTTTTTATTACAAATCTTGCAAGAGTTGTAGTGGCAGGTAAAAGCCACCCAGTTAATGGATGTCACTTTTAACATAATAAGTATTGTAGATTATGTGCTTGGCCTTCTCTGCTGCAGCACTGCTGTGAGGAAACTACAACGAGTCAGGAGCATTAGTTGTGTGAGGGAGATGGAGAGACCTGCCAAAGAGAATGATCTGGGGTCACCTGCTTAGCTGTCTCAGATGGGTGAAGGGTGAAGTACATTTGCAGTCAGGGATAATTGGCATAAAACTTGCAGAACCCCACCTGATTTAAAATGTGCAGTATTAGGATGTGTAGAATGGCTTCTTGATTAGGTTGTGTTAGATAATCTGATAGGAGCAAGGACAATCATAGTTTGGAAGTGAGAAAGAGATGAGGAGGGGTAGGAGCACCTTTGATAGTCATGGATACAAGTAGATGATGGTACTAACTGTTGCAGAGGAGTGTTAAAAGATTTTGACTTGTGTAGCAGCAGCATAAGTAATTGGAAAAGAGAGTGAGTTGTGAACATTGAAATAAATAAAGGATTGATAATTTCAGGTGTGAGATAGATGTTACTGATGCTGGATGTAAGATTAATGATAGCTGTTGAGTGTGTGTGAGAGAGTGAGAGAATATATATATATATTGTAAATGTATATATATAGTACTTATATAGTTGAAACATAGTAGATAATAAATCTAGAGGATTGAAGAGGAACTTTGACTGAGAATAACTGAAAGTATTTGTTGTTAATAACTGAAGAGTGTGTGTGTGTGTGGGTGGGTGGGTGGAGTAAGTCTCTAAAGCAGCACCACTACTTTAAAGAGTCAAATTGGAATCTAGAGTATAATGTGGAGAACAGAGATGAGTTAAATATAAGGAGTGAGAGATTATTGTTTCAAGAGAGGAGAAATAGAATGTGTGGGTAATATGTTAGTTAGAGATGCTGGATGGGATCTAGATTGGACTGAATTGTGTGCATGTTAGGATATGGTTATCTAGTAGATTGAGTGTGGTTCAGATTGTACACGACATTGTACAGTTTAGGTGATGAGGAGGAGGAAGAAGAAGAGACCATAACTGATTATTAGATTATACAATTTTTATGAGGCCCCTTAGAACAAAACTAAAACTTTTGTCCAGATTAATGGAGACTTAAGAGACAAATTCTAAAGAGGTTTGGATCAAAACAAATGACCCAACATTTTAGATAGTGTTAAAAAAAAAAAAAGAAGCTAAATCCTGTGTAAATTCAAGTTGGCCATAAAAATGTTAAAAGTTATTCTGATTCTTTAGAGAAATATCAGTAGTTAATTCAATTTTTTTGAGAGGGAGTTTTGTTCAAGAGATCTAAGAATTAGTAAGAGAGAATGAGTTTCATATATTGAATGAAAACCAATTGAGTTCCAAGTTGCAAGTTCGTTATTTCTGAAATTGGATAAAGTTACATCCTATTACAATATAAAACAACTAGATAAAACTTTCCATTGCATATATGTATCATTAAACTATTGTGTAATCCTGTGTCGATGAAAAACTTAAGAGAAAAATATTACATAAAATGCAAAATAATTATAGCTGAAGTATCAGATTGAATGAAACCAATTTAGCTCAGAATATAATTACATTGTTTCTTCTGATGATTGGCAATAATCGCTGCAACAAGAAAACATTCTAAATCTGGCAGGAAAATGGAAACTATAAAAAAAAATTCTTTTCTTCTCTTCTTTATTAAAACAGGTTTTTACAGAATGCATTTAAAAAAAAAAGGGTTTTACAATAGTAAAAAAAAAAAAAAAAATCAATATTAATAATAATAATAATAATGGTGATGATGAATGATGAATGATGATGATGATAATAATAATAATAATAATAATCATAATAAAAGGATAAATGGTAGCTAGAATTGGTAGCTTATTGAGATGATGGTAATTGCGGAGGAGGTGGAAAGTGGAAGAAACGAGAGTAAATTACTTTAATGTTAGAAATAAATACAAACAAGCCAAGTAGCAGGTCAGCTAGATTTAATATTTTTTAGATTTTCAACAAATTTTTGATTAACAGACAGGACTTTTTTTTTGTTTTTTAGGAATGTGAAAGATGACTAGGAAGTTAAAAAAAAATACTTATGGTAAGTGAGGAAAAAACAAAAACAAAAGCCAAAGAGCTGTTTTGGTTGAGTTACAAACGGTTGATGCCAACAGTTAAATTGTTCCATAGAAGGAGAAGCTTTAGAACTGTTATAAATAAAGAATTAGAGATATCAATCATTTCTGGAAACAAGCACGTTTCACCACATCTCTCATATAGAGTAGGATTCATAGAAGAGAGATGGAGGATTCAGTTGTCATTTCTCAGAAGGAAACAAGTGAGTTATTCCTATCAGGAAATAATATGACTGATCATAGTTATTCCCCATCTTGTGTGTGTGGTTTTTTTTTTTACTGTATTATTTTTGAGATTTAAAAACATAACTATCATTCAAAATAATATACAACAGCGTGAACAAAAATAAAAAGCTTCCAAAGTAACTTTAACATATTTAGACACAATACTTCTGCAAATAACTTCCATTGAAGCATGATTTTATTACACTGCCCGTGAAAGGGGAGAAATTTTCAAGCATCCAACTACACAAGTCTTCTGAATTCTAACAACCAGAAGAAATTTACTTCAGATAAAGATTAAAATACTGATGAAGAAGGATTTTAAGAAGATCTCAAGAGAAGGCTATAACCTTAACAAAATTAACCCAAGCAATACCAATATGATGTAGAACATTTCATATATACATATATAAGTGTATGTGTGTGTATATATATATATTCTTTTATACATTTCGGCCCAAAGGCTATATGGCCATTTTGGAGCACTGCCAGTGTTATCACCTTTTCAATGGCCTTTCTTTTGTGATTGGCTTTTGGTGATGGAGGGAGTTTGATAATGCTGCCCTCTTTTGGGTTTCTTGCTGTGATGTAGGTTCATCTGGGACTTTGGACAACAAGAGGTTAAGTTGTTTCTTGGAAACATCTACCCCTACTCCATATAGGTCTCTCAGACGTTTTGGCAAGATATTAAATATCCGTGGGCCTTTGAAACCTAAGCTATTGCAGTACATGGTCCTCACTCTAGATGGGATGGGTGAGACCATTGGAACAGTGCAGTGACATCCAATTCAGGGCTTGTATAGCTCTCAATGCCAAATATATATATATATATATATATATATATATATATATATATATATGTATAAAAGTAATATTGAATGGTTTCAGAACAAAAGAAAAAAATTTGGTGTTCGTTATACGAGGCCCAAAAGCATTTGGCAGATGACTGACAAAGCTGTATGTTAAAGAGCCTTATTTATCACATATGATGAGCTTGGGATTACCAGAAACGAAATGTCCCAGGAACACTTAAATATATTTTAGAAAAACGTGGGGACTATCCCAAGAAACTATCTTAGGACTGTCTTGAAGAAACAAATTTAACTAAATACTGATTATTGATTGTCTTTTAAAACCTTAACAGTGAAAATTTTCATCAGAAGATTTTTGTAACTATGACAGCAGCAAGTGAAAACCATTGAAGAAATCTGCAGAAAAGAAACCTTTGAAAATTGAAAATTTCTGTGTAATTTGGTTTCTATAAAGGATTCATGCTTCTATAATTTTAAAGGGAAAAGAAAAATGCTTTCATAAAATTAGGGAAATATAATTAAAAGAAACTTAGTTAACTGATATTTTACAATATCTAAATTATTAGGATTGCCTTTTTATAGATAAAAAAAAAAAAAACCTTCAATACAAGATAAGTCTTAAGGAGAAAAAAAAAGGCTTTCAATAATTTTGTGTCAGAAATGAAAAATAGCAGAGCGTTTTATGAAAACTATTCAATTGACATAATTAACTTCAGAAAAATTGATTTTATTTTTTTTTTATTTCAAACTAAATATTGTTTAACTTAACTGGGTTGTTTATATTTTTAAAGGAAAACATGTCAAAAAGGATAATTTAATAAAAGGTAAATGGATGGCATTTTTAAAAACAGTTCTGAAAATATTGTAACAAAATAGTTTCAAAATAAAAATGATGCCCCCCGCCCCTCCCACCAACTAATTACTGTTACTTTTAACATACAAGGTGTAGGGTGGTGGTGGTGGTGGAGTGGTAGTAAATGATGCATTAATGATTTGAGGTTTTGAAATTTCAGACCAAAATTACTCTCATTTTTCTGATCAACCAAAAGGTAAAGTCAGTTTTCAACTAAACAACTTTACCATAAACATCTATATGAAATCAACAAATTCTGTAATCTTACAAGATTAAAATTCTTTAAGAACTTGGCACTATATTTAATAACAATATATCTAAATCCAAGGCATTTTGTTTCTTAGCCAACATAATTTTTCTTTGCTGCAATGGGTATCGAAAATAAAGAGAGTAATAATTTAAAAAAACAAACAAACAAACAGATAAAGAAATGCAAGCAGTCTGTTTTGAGAGTTTTGCAATCAATTTGTATAGTATTTAGACATTTAAGTTTATGTGTATATGCATATATGTATGATAAATGATGAAATGTCTTACTTTTAAATATCTCATTCCACTCTCTTTAATTTGGCTGTCAGAGATGTCAACGGTATATAAAGAGATGTCTGATTTGTAAAGAATATATGTAAACAGGAGGATATAAACAGATGAGATTGCAGCAACATTGTCTGTCTCACATTACAGAGATAAACACTTGCTGCTAAAACAAAGCATTACTTTTCAAGTAAACGATTCCACATAGTTTAATACTGCTTTCCTGATAATGTTGATTTGTATTCTTTAAACTGGACTCATCAGCTAAAAAGCTCTAATGGCATTAAAGTAAACCAAACACTCAATATTCCAAAAGTTAACTATTTCAATCAATATACAGTGTATAAATGGGGACATCTTAGCTGAAGTTTGATTTTTAAGTAGTAAGCTATTTCATTGTGAAACTCTTAATAATTAACTCAATATTTAACTGTAATTAGGCAGTCTAAATGAACGTCCAAATATGGGTTTATCAACTATTTTGGAAGCCATATTAACAAAAATATAATGCTTTCAGAAAACAGAAATACATTACCAAATGGCAAGAAAATAGACTTTATCATGCCAAGCATGATAAATAGACTAAATAACAATATTTTTACATTTTCAACTTATAAAAATAGTGGCTCTAATTATCTCTAGAGTAATGTTATAATTTCATATATTGTGTAACTGTGATATAGATTTATATCTTTATACTTAAACTTTAAAGTTGGGCTGATTTCGCAATTGTAGTTTTCAACAAAAATAAATAAATGCTAATATAGGAAACTAGTTGAAAGAAACAACCCACATAAGAATGAGGATTTAAAAGTAATTTGATAATTACATACATCAGGGGAACAAACGATAGGATTAGAGGTTAGAAAAAAATATTAACTTATGTGGTGGAGAAGTTTATATAAATTCTTATTAAAATTACATCTAAGAATTATAAAATTAACAAAAGACAATAGGTAAGCACTGGTCAGTCTCAAGGCACATTTTTTTCCAGAACCTTGATATGAAAAATATAATTTGGGGAGGAAAAGAAAATTGGAAGGAAAATTTATTTAAGGGCAAATATACAATGTTTTTTTTTCTCTCTCCAAACATGCAACTAAGAAATTTGGAGAATGGAACACTTCTAAAGTTAATTAATAAAAACAAAACAAAGTAAATAAATAAATAAATGAAGAATTGGATCGTTACTAGTTAAACTTTAAACTATCCATCAAATCTGTTTTAGAATTTCTGAAACTGTAACTATCTGACTGAGTCCCTCTGTATTCTCAAAATTACTGTAAAGTTATTATTGCCAAAATCTTTAAAATTTTTCATCACAGTGAAATGTGTCCATGGGTAAAGTTGATAACTTGGTCAAAGACACTCCATTATTAGCATACAGCCTCAACTGACTAACATGGATAACAGAAAGCTGGAAATAAAGCATGCCACAATGGTGGTGTAATAATGACAATACAGTTGGACAATCTGGGTGTTTATCAGACAACTAGTTTAACCAGAGGAAGGTTGAAGTATTACTAATATAGTAGTACTACAAGCTACCGTTGCAACACTCTCATTGCAGAAATAGTTGCACTTGAAAGATTAAGTGAATATTGGAAATAATCCTTTATTTTTTTCAGATTAAAATAATGAAAATGACCAAATTAATTTCTCTTTTCTTCAACATTACTCAATGGCAGGTAGGCAGTGGTGTGAGTAGTGGGGTAGATACAGGAGATAGTAGATTAGTAGCAATAGCCTCTAATAGGTGTTCTCATGGCCAGCCAGCACATAAAGATTGGACACTGAGTCAGGCTGGTCAGTTGGTCGACTTTCTAATATAATTACTCTAAAAAGAAAAACAAAGAGAAAACAATTAAAAATCGATAACTGCATTTTGATTAAAATATTTTCTTTAAAAAGTTCTTTTAAAACATTACAACATCTAAGATAAGAAATGGACAATTTTTAGGAAGTGAGCATTTAACTTACCTATCAGAACCCAGCAATTTAAATATTCTGGTTTTGTCACATATCTCTTGAGTTACCTGAAAAACAGAACATTAAATATTTCCTGGTAACAATGGATATACTAGTTCTTAACTAAAATAATGTCTATGCATAAAATTTATGAATTTGTTAGATTTAAAATTTTACTGCTTTTTTAAGGAACCTCTCCCACCAACTCCAATTTCTTCCACTATCACTTGCTACAGTCACGTCTTCCCCATCTCTAAACATCTTCCCTCACACTCTTATGGAACCTCCCCTCTATCACCTCTGTAGTACTTATACCCCCCTCCAGTTCCCTGTGGGTAGGCCCCAATACATCTCCAACACAATTTATTTTTCTCTCTGTCCCTCTATTATACTCTAACCTCTTGCATGGCACACAGCCACTTCCCTTGGTTCTCTTAGCTGAGAGGTCTCTGTCTTGCAAGCTACTTGGTGAACCCACTGGTGCTGGTGTCATGTAAAAAGCACTTGTGCTGGTGACACATGCAAAAACACCCAGTATACTCTGTAAAGTGGTTGGCGTTAGGAAGGAGCCTGGTGCAGCTCTCCGGCTTGCCAGCTCCTTACAAACTGTCCAACCCACACCAGTATGGAAAATGGACATATGATGATGATGATGTATTTTTTGAAGATTTAGAAAACATTAACATTTTTTTTCTTTTTCTTAGACATTCTTAAAACATAGATTATCGTAGTCGAGTAACAGCACTGGGATGGGTGGAGTAGTAACTATAATATTGGCAGGGGAATGGATACAGTAATTGAAGTTGTCAGAATTTATGACAGAATAATTCAACTTAGACTAGTCATGAACACCACAACAGCAAGTTATCTCCATAGATGTAGCACTATTAGGACTGACAGATGAGGAAAAAAACTATTATCATGAAGCCTTTCTGCAGACTACTTTGGTAATGACTGGCTGTAATCTCGTTCTGATGGATGATGACTTTAATGAACATACTGAGCATTACTATGATGGTTAGAGTAGCATAGATGGAAGTCCTGGATATGGTTCAAGGCTCTTGGAGTTCTGCAATGAAAATGATCTACATATTTGTAATACTAATTTCAAGAAATCATCCATCCACTTGATAACCTACCAATCAATATGCCTGCCAGATAGGTTTTTGTACTCATTAGGACATGGGATAGCTAAGGTAAATAGTAGTGAACACTATTCCCCAATGAAGAATGTACCACTCAGTAGAGATTGGAACATCAGTGGCCTCAGTATAAAGTTAGGCTAATTCAAAGACATAAGAGATTCTAGAGAAGGAAAGTAAGGAAACTAGAAGCCTGGTATAGCTTAAAAGAAAGAGATAGAAATTTGTAATATAGACGAAAAATGTGAGATTGTACAAGTCAAAGACCAGATTTGTAGATGGTGCTAGGTTTGAACCAGATGGATGGTAACATGGTGGTGGAATGGTAACAGTAGAAAGAACCATGAAAGCTAAAAGACAGCCCTGGGAAGAATGGAAGAAAAGGGATAGCAAAGAACAACATCAGGTAGCATGAAGGGAAGTTAGATGTCAAGTTTACATTGCAAGGAGAGAGGGGGGAGGGGGGGCTAAAAATAAGAGGGTCGCCAAAGTTATGAGATGAGAGGATCAGAAGAATGAAGTGTTTGAGATTTCAAGGAATGTGTCCGTACGGATCAAGATGTCATTGAAGAAAAATGTGTGTGGATTGATAAGGGCATTTTCCGTCCCTGATGCAGAGAAGAAATAGGTATAGAAATGTTACCAGGAAGGGGCTTGCTGAATGAGGAGAATACAAAGAAGAAAAAGAAAAAAAAAAGCAAGTCTACTCTAAACATGATAGTTAAAAGTGTGATTAATGATAGGAGGGCAAGAAACCATTGAAAACAGGAACTGAGATGTTTAAAATATTTGGTGAAGCAAGATACACACACATCAATTGGATAGTACAGCTTCACTGAATGTGTGTAATTTTGGTGTGCATGAAGGATAGAGAAGAAATTAGCTGCAAAAAAGACTGGGAATAAGAGAAAATGGATGTAGTGGTATGGACAGGTGATCCAAATGGAAGAGGACAGTTGGGTAAAGAGGTGGTAAGTAAAATTGGAAGATGATGTGTAAGAGAAAGAATGTGGAAGACAAGAGAAATGATTAAAGTTGATTTCAAGAAGTTAAATGTCACAAAGAAGATGACAATGGACTGCAACAAATGTTGAGGAATTGCAGTGCAAATCTGTGCAAGGATGGGAAGGCAGACATAGAAGAAGAAGAGGGAGGAGAAGAAGGAAAGGGAGGGAGGAGGAGAAAATAAAACTAAATTCCTACTATAACTGCTTATAACAATAAAACACAAATGTATCTTGTTTTAAGAACTACATTCATTTTTACTCCAGAACAACTGAGCTCTTCTGAGTTTTTCTAGAAACCACATTAGATATGCTGTTGGATGGTAGAAGAAAGAGAGGCATGTATATCATGTAAGTTTTGCTAGAGTTGATCAACACCTTTCTTTGTTCAGAGCAACAAGAATAATAGTAGAAGAGTCAGATAAGAGAGTCACATAAGATCAGTGATGTACTGGTTGTAGTGTGAGGCAGGCAGAGGTTTGATAAATTAATCAAATGGCATGCTTTAGATGTGATCTAAAACATTTGCATGTGTAGTGACTGCTCAGTCCAGAGGTGTTAGCAATACTCTGATGTGGATTGAAAAATGTGCCTTGCAGATGCTAAGTAACTATTGTGTGTTGATTTATTTTCTGACCCTAAAGAATAAGTCTAGACTTTTGGAATGCTATTCTGGCTTCTCTCCTATGGCATGTATCCAATGCATCAGTCTACTGGGAATAAACATTAAACAACCAATCAACAATTATAACAGAAAATATACATTTTCTTAAGTGGATAAATTAAGTAACATGGTAATTGATTGTTAATTACAGTGAAAGTTGCTAATCCTAAGTAATAATGAATCGTTAATTATCCTAGAAAAATAACTAAAAAACAAAGTGTTTACATACCTCATTAGCCTTGAAACTCCTACCTTGCATGCCATGTTTGTGAAATGCAAGAACACTATCCTGCAAACAAACTATAAAAGGAAATATATTTAAAGAAATCAGAAATTAATAATATTTGAAGAATTCAACACTAAAGATGTAAAATAGCATGGAAGACAAAGATTTAGAAATATTTACAACATAGGTGCAGGTGTGGATGTGTGGTAAGAAGTATGCTTCTCAACCACATGGTTCCGGGTTCAGTCCCAGTGCGTAGCACCTTGGGCAAGTGTCTTCTACTATAGCCTTGGGCCAACCAAAGCCTTACGAGTGGATTTGGTAAATGGAAACTGAAAGAAGTCCATTGTATATACATATACACACACACA
>JAOPUL010000839.1:47662404-47678664 GCA_027564515.1 Octopus rubescens | reverse complement strand
AGATGCCACGCAGTGGGATTGAACCCAGAACAATGTGGTTGGGAAGCAAGCTTCTTACCACACAGCCACGCCGCGCTATATCCAGCCTCTCACACCTACCCTACAATATCATTCTAAAAATAAACAATGTGAATAAATAAGCAATACATTTAATAGAGTAATCTGAATGCTAAAGGGTTAAAATAGATCATGAGCTTTTCCTCCCATGAAATATTATTAATAAATGCCATCAAAAGAAACAATAAATTCTAATTAAATAAACAAATTATATTCAATGTAATTATACCTACTTGATATTGACATAAGCACATCTTTTATTACATATAACCAAATGCATCTTCGGGCATGCAGCTAGAAAATTAAGAAATGAGAAAAATTATATTGTTGAAATAGTTTCAAACTCACAAAGCAAAACTTGTAACATTTCGACAGTTTTACAAAATATAATCCAGCCATAAATCACAACCAGGAATATAAAGCTAACCAATTGAGAATTGTGGTGGGCGGTTGAATACCAAAGCAATTTCTCATTGCTCTTATTCAGCACTACAAGCTAACAATAATGCTTTTATTTCTCAAGAGTCGTGCAGTGGTTCTCAACCACTTTGTTTTCCTATGGACCCCTTTGATTTCTATTTTCCTCAGGTGGAGCCTCATAGCCATTTGATGTTTTTAAAAATCCTATTATATTTTTATAATTAAATATCATTAGGAATTGTATAAAAAAGAAAATCTTAAAATATTTTTGTGTATTGTAGGCGTATAATCATTTTAAGGCACATAAATAAGGCACATAAATTTTAACAAAAATGTTTTATCTGGACCCCAGTTGAGAACCACTGAAGTAGTGAATTGTACTGAGAAACACTAGCTATTAGCATTAAAATAAGGGTGAAGTGTTTTAGCCATGTACAGAATATGGAACTTGTGATGAGGCACCCTGTTTGGCTAGTAATAATCAGATATACTATTTCAATTAGTAAGCCATTAATTACATGTTTTAAAAACTACTGAAACTCAGTGTGTTACCAATATATTGTCAATGTTGTTGTTGACTAGCTCCAGTTAAGCTCTGATCAAGTCAACTTATGTCACACAGAAGTTGGATGACAAGATGTGACACACATGTCAATTGTTTCAGGTATAGCCTGATACGGCATAGCTGAGGATCATACTACATAATCTAACATTCAGTATTAATTTTCAATGTTGCTGAACCAAATTTATAACACGTATTTTTGAAAATATCACACAAAAATTTGCAGTGGTTATTCACTTGTTTATTCAACCATTTGCTGTGAGAAAGCATTAATCTTTTTCACTGAGTACCCATCATTGAAGTAGCTTGTTATGTTGTCTAGAGACTACATAACAAGCTACTTCAATGATGGGTGCTCAGCTAATTTTTACCTCTTTTACTGAATATGATCAGATGAGTTCTTGAATCACTTACAAAATAGCTCAATGCTACTGAGCTTTACCACATTCAATTTACACACAAACGAATAAAATATAGATGATGATGCAATTTACTTACTAATTCAAGAGACGACTCATGTAATTCATTTAGATTAAGGGTGTATAATCCCTCGTTTGCTCCTATTAGTATGTACTGATCTGAAGCAGAAAATATTGTTTATTTACAAACCATATCATTTTGGTTGATGAAAAATAGGGAGATGTGATGTTCATACTGTTCTCAAATATAGTGACAATATAAATAATACAAAACTGTTCTAATTGGACATTGAAATGTAGTCACGTACTCTACTAAAGTCTGCTGTACAATACTCACATATTCAGTTCAACCCATGCTTGCATGGAAAACGGACGTTAAAGGATGATGATGATTCTCTCCACCTCCAATGTCCCCCCGAGAGCATGTCCCAACATCTTCACCACCATCTCTCTAACTATTGCTCTCTTTATCTTATTCACTTAATCACCTGCTCTCTAACCCACCCTCCTTTCTTTTTCAACTGGAGTATTCATGTATCTACTCTACAGCAGGACACCTACCCCTGTCCTATAGGTTCAGTCTCTCATCCACTGGCACAAAGCCACCCCCTCCCCCACTAATACTACCCCTCCCAGCTGAAGGGGTTTTTGTCTTGCAAGTTACTCAGTGACTCTGTCGGTGCTGGTGCCACATAAGAACCAACCAGTACACTCTGTAAAGTGGATGGTGTTAGGAAGGGCATCCAGTCGTAGAAACCATGCCAAAACAGACAATGGAGCCTGGCGCAACCCCTGGCCTTATCAGTTCCTGTCAAACCATCTAGCCCATGCCAGCATGGAAAACAGATGTTAAATGATGATGATGATCTACCATACCCCTCCTTCCAGCCACTCCATATCACTTGCTACAGCCATGTCTTCCCCCATCTCTAAACATCTCCCTTCACATTCTTATGGAACAATCCCCTTTCTCCCTTCTGTACCACTTATACTCCCTCCACTGTTCCCTGTAGATAGGTCCCAATACATCTTCAACACCATCTATTTCTCTATCTCTAAAACTCTCTCCCCTTCCTCTCCTTCTCTGTCCCACTGGGGTAGCCAAGTATCCTCTCTATAGTAAGACAACTATCTTTGTCCCTCTATTATACTCTAACCTTTCACCTGGCTCACAGCCACTTTCCTTGGTTCCATTCAGTCTCTCAGCTGAGAGGTTTTTGTCTTGCAAGCTACTTGGCGACTGCACTGGTGCCATGTAAAAAGCACCTGTGCTGGTGCCATGTAAAAAGCACCTGTGCTGGTGCCATATAAAAAGCACCTAGTACACTCTGTAAAGTGGTTGGCATTAGGAAGGGCATCCAGCCATAGAAACCATGCCAAAACAGAGAAATGGAGCCTTGTGTGGGTTTCCAGCTTGCCAGCTCCTTTTGAACTGTCCAACTCATGCCAGCATGGAAAACGGGTGTTAAATGATGATGATGATGATGATGATGATGATGATGATGATGATGACAAAATTACTAAGCGTGTTTATTAGCATTTTTTAAACTTTTCTTTTTTTTTTGTATCAATTACACTTTCAGTACTGTTACTAGCAAAGAAGCTGTTTAACAAGGGCAGCTGTAAATTCTCCATAGTGCATTTCTTTATAGATTGCTGAAAGTGACCAAAAGTGGTATATACACATATGTAAACAATATCTGATGGTATAAAATATAACTAACCTCTTGTATCTGGATGAACCCAGCTGGCAGTACAAATTATGTGAAGTGGACAGCCATTAAAGACTTTGGAAAAACAGGCACCCATCTAAAACAGTAATTAGAGATATACACATATAATTATATATATAACTTATGCCAGCATGGAAAACAGACGTTAAAGGATGATGATGATTATATATATATATATATATATATATTATTCGAAACAGTTTGATTCACACCCGTAATTACTCAGAGTTTCGCAGAGCGCTACACGAATGTCTGACCCTTTCAGATTCTGGGTCACGAATAAACAAATGAAGTTCACAGGAAGTCCAGGGAGATTACCAGAAGATAGGCTGCCATTGGTCAGGGCGGGTCACATGGTGTTGTGACACAAACACAAGCGTCCACACCCCTCATACATACCCCCCACACACACACATGTATACATGCGTGCACATACATACCCACGTGTATGTGAACACATCCACACACTCACACGTAACTACACTAGCATACATTGCACCCGAATACATTCGCGCGTACACACATACGTGGCAAGCACTAAAACACACACATTCAGACATGCACTTGCAAACATTGCATCCTAACAACCAACACACATGCACAAGCACATCCACACAATCAATAGCACACCCACACATATAAACGTGTGCGCACACACGCATATACATACTAACCAGCCCCATACCCAATCTACAAATTAGCAACCAACACACACCCAAACACATACATATGTATACACACACAAACATACACCCATACAACCACTAACATTCCTACATCCACACGCGCATATGTGTGCACGTACGCACACACACACAGACTTGACACACTAACCTTGTACACAGGCGCTCTGATACAGATTCCCTGGTGCCTCATAATTAGCATCTATTTTGGTCAAAGGGAAAAATATCTCCTTGAACCAACTGACATTCTTTGATGCCATTCCCCCACAACACCATGTGACCCGCCCTGACCATTGGCAGCCTATCTTCCGGTAGCCGCCCATGACTTCTGTGAACCTCTTCATTTGTTATTCGTGACCCAAAATCTGAAAGACACTTTTGCAGCGCTCTGCGAAACTGAGTAATTATGGGTGCGAATCAAACTGTTTTGAATAATACATGTAACTCCTACTAAATGTGTTGAATGCCCTTTTCTTTCATTTGTTCACTCACTCATATATATATATATAGTCTGGGCAAACCAGCCCATGGTTTTGCATGCCATGAGCACATAAGTCATAGACTGACAGTATGATTCGCCTCCGATCCTGTCAGGTACATGATGTTGATAAGTCACAAAAATGGCGAAACATCGATGTCTATCACTCCTAGATGAGATTGAAGGTGAGTTATCCCGCCTGTCCATGACTCTAAGGTGTTATATTACCTGGCACTTTGAGAGATTTTATTCTCCACCATGCCATTTGCAGACCACTGGCAAATACACAAGGCATATATGTTAAGTATATGTGGTTCTTAATATATATATATGAGAATAAAAGTACCCAATACATGCAACAGTCTTTTTGTTACTATTTACATAACTAGTTTAACTAGTTATGTGGATACATTTGCTTACAAGGTGCTCACCTTGTGTGTTAATTGATGATGCTTTTAACACACCTGAACGGACATTCAAAGTGAAAAAGTTGGAGTAGTGACGGAGGTCATGTGAATTTTAAACAAATATATACACATGACTAGTTACATTTCAAGAAATGTTTACAATTCTGTTCAAAAGACTGTCATAGTTATAATATACAACCATGGAAAAGGGTAGTTTCATTTAGAACTAAATGTTTATCAATGAGAACTAAACGTCATGTTATTCAAGTGTTTCGTTTCTTTCATTATACTTTGTAAACTTTATCAATGCACAATTGCATCTTTTTGTTTACTGTAGATTAGCAACAGTTAATATGGTTTCAAAGAGACTCTGGATCCAAAATTTAGATCAATAATTTGCTGTCTTAGAAAATATATTAATCTTTTTGGCACACGTTTCTTTGAAACTCAAATGTTGAGTAGTTTGAGATCAGTTCTGATTGAGCAGGCTTACAGCATATGGACAGTCAGCTGGGCAACACACTCCTGCTTTACTGTGAGGATTCTTCATATATAATATATGCAAGTCACATTGGAATGCAACTGTCTCTTTAACTAATTTCTTGCTTTAGTTACATTACTGGACCTGGGCATAAGTTGCTTTTAAACATTTTTTTTTTAAAGAAAATATTTCATTTTTACTACAATGAAGTGTTATAACATACTATTATAAATATATAACATTTTACTCATATACTAAATACCCTAACCAATACCCAACTGTGTTTATGTAAAGCAGAGACAATAACATGAGTTAAAAATATCAGGAAGAATTTCAAACATTTATGAAGGACTCACAATCTAAAACCTTTAATCCTTTAGAATCCAGATTACTCTGTCAAATGTAATGCTTGCTTATTTATTAACAATGTTTTGAATTAATCACACATTATCTCATAGCTTTGAGATTTCGATGATTATTTATTTTTAGAATGACATTGTAGGGTAGGCATGAGTTGCTGGATCTGGCCGGATTGAACATAAAACTGGTAGAATATTTGGGCCAGATATAATTGGTTTAAATACTAAAGAGTTAAATTAATTACAATTAATCTAAGAGGGACATTTCTGCAGATTTGATATGATTTCTTCCTTTGATTAAATGTACTGCAGAGAATAGAAGAAGAAAAAAAACCTGGTGACCCTGTTGGTGCCGGTGCCAAGTAAAACACACCCTGTAAATTTGTTGGTGTTAGGCAGAGCATCCAGCCATAGAAATCATGCCAAAACAAACAATGGAGCCTGTTGTGACCCCTGGCTATACCAGCTCCTGTCAATCTGTCCAACCCATGCCAGCATGGAAAACAGACATTAAATGATGATGGTGATGATGATGAAATACAAATACAGCTAATTATTAAGAAAATTTTTTAAAAATATTGAAGTGCATTTTACTTTCAGATATGACTCACAGGTGATGTATAAATTGACTGAACTAAGAAGTTGAATACTTTTGATGTTATTAAGTGTATGATGCAGAAAAGTTAGTATTTTAGGGAAGATTTAACATAATATCACAGGTTGTTATATCCTTGCCTGAAGTTTTCATTATTAAGCCATCTTGATCTAATTATCTAAACAGCTATGCCAAAAATTCATTAAATTTCATATTTTTTGTGACAAGGTTCTTAGAATGACACAAAATACTACACTGTGCACATAAAATGAATAGAATTTTTAAAAATTCCTACTTACATGAACTTTTGGAGTTGGTGGAAGCCCATTACTGACGGGTCGGTTTTTAGTCTAAAATGTTTGGAAAAAAAAGACAAAGAAATTAATCTTCAGCCATCCTCAAACGATTGTTAAGTTTTAATTTATAGGAGCAATAAATAATTAAAAACAATATATTGTTATACTGGAGTCATTAAAATATTATTATTAGTTCGTCCATCCTTGTCGACAATGACTAAGGACATCACATGGGAGATGGGTCACAGTGTGTTTGGCTATGACTAATCATTTTGATGCGTGCCTGGAAGGCTCTGCCACAGGTTGGGCAGTGGTGGTTTGCTGAGACCAAAGGCAAGGAGTTGGCATTGAACAATTAAAAACAAGATATATAGTTATGCCTGAGTCAAAAACTGTTCACATTCTCCATAAAAGTTCTCACAATTTCTGATGATCATTTCTTGTAATCTCACGCACAACATTTACTGATTCTCTATAAAAGAAATCACATTACAATACTGCTCACATATGTGCAAGAGTGCAACTGCTATAAACACAAACAGTCTGCAGTCATACCCCACATCATAACTTCCCAAATCCTGTCTGATTGTCAACAACTCACTCCCCAGCTCACTACAACCACTGGCTCACAAATACCCCACTTTTATAATGGCCTCTGCTGCTTTGAGGTAGTAACTTGCATATCACTTATGCTTCACTCCACTTAACTCAAGCCTCTCTTTTTGTTATACTTAAGGTCACTCATTTCCTCTACATGACACATTAAGCTCATTCCGACTACTCACACAAATGTTTTTTTTCTAAATCATTCCATGGCACCGTGCTGGTGCCACATAAAAAGCACCCGTGCTGATGCCACTTAAAAAGCACTGGTACCAGTGGCATGAAAAAAGCACCTAGTACACTCTGTAAAGTGGTTGGTGTTAGGAAGGGCATCCTGCCATAGAAACCATGCCAAAACAGACGATGGAGCCTGGTGCAGCTCTCCGGCTTGCCAGCTCCTGTTAAGCCATCCAACCCATGCCAGTATGGTAAATAGACATTAAAAGATGATGATGATCCCATTTAAGGTAAGTATAAAATATAGATACAAATAGATAAATTAATACAGTTAATTTAAAAAAAGGATTATTATTGATGTATTCAAATCTTCCCATTGTGAAGAGGCTCAGATCAATACAGAAATGAACTACTGAGAAATTTAACATCAATTCATACAGGACAGCCAATGGTTGTATAAAAGATTAATATTTGAAACAAAACAATATTTACAACAGTTTAAAACTTAAAAATATAACTAATTGCAATGATGTCTTACTCAAACTATTCAATAAAATGCATTAACTCTATAATCTATTTAGATATGATATAGAGTTTGTAATTAGTTTAGAAAGGGAATTTCCCACATATTTATTTCTATCTTAAAACAAATTCAGGAAGCTGATTCCATTTCTAGAGTCAGATATGAAGCAATAACAAAGGTACCTAACCCTCACTTGCTCAACCTCTTAAATGAAAATAGGTACCATGGAAATCGTGTCCGGAAAATTTGCCATAGGAAATGTTGCTGTAAAGAAGGCACACAAGCCGACTGTAAACTAGGTAACTCATTTTAAGGAAATTACCTTTCTCTAATTGGTAGGTTAGTTGATGATGATGCCATTTTAAAAAGACACCTAATCTTTTTTTTTTTTTTTTTTTTTGCAAATTTTTTTTTATATCGAATTTTCCTACCTCAGAAAGGTTTACACCGAAATTTCCTATAACCCATGGAAATGTATACCCATCTATTGTAAGCAATAGGTGCAAATATTTTGTTAACTTGCATGGCTAGTTTTTGAAATGTCAGAAATCCTTACAAATAGGAACTACAGAAATAAGGATTTATCAAAAACAAAACAAAATAAATAAAACATACAGCTTCCTTCTTCTCCCGTCGTTTCGGAGGTAGCATGGGTGGTTTTTCTTCTTGTGAAAATGGACTTCCATTCTCTGTATTATGTTGAATTTCTCCATTTTGTTGTTGGTGGTGCTTTTTTTTCGGTGGAAGTTCTGGAGGGTTATCTTTTTGCATCTCAGTAGGTCGCTTTGCTCTTGGGCAAAGGGTTACCATACGATCTATCAAACCTTCAACATCAGGACCTTCGTCATTCTCAAATTCCTCATCGTTACATGCTGTTTCTTCTTCATGCTTCTCTTCTCCATCAGATATACTCACAGAAGGCTACAAAGAAATAATAATAAAGGTTCTTACAGCATTTGTTACAAATAAAACAAAGACGCTAAATAATCAATAATGTTTTGTAAACTTGTATAATTGCAGTCTGAAACTGTCTTGTGAAAGAGTCCCCCCTCCCCAACTTGCAGCAAAATAATAAACTACCCTTTATCATGCTCACAGTTTACCTTGGAGAATTGGAGTTTGTTTCTAATTTTCGTGAATCAAATACTATCTCCAGTTGTTAGAACATATTTGTTTCCCTAAAGTAAAAGGGTGGAGAACAGAAATATAGACAGGCGCAGCTGTGTGGTAAGAAATTTGCCTGCCAACCACATGGTTTCGGTTTCAGTCCCACAGCATGGCACCTTGGGCAAGTGTTTTCTTCTATAGCCTCAGGCCAACTTAAACTTTGTGAATGGATTTGGCAGACAGAAACTGAAAGAAGCCCATCGTGTGTGTGTGTGTGTGTGTGTGTGTATATATATATATATGTATCTATGTATATGTGTCTTTATGTCTGTGTTTATCCCCCACTAACGCTTGACAACCGGTGTTGGTGTGTTTATGTCCCCCATAACTTGGCGGTTCAGCAAAATAGGCCGACAGAATATGTACCAGGCTTGCAAAATAGAAAAGTACTAGGATTGATTCGTTCGACTAAAAATTATTCAAGGCAGTGCCCTAGCATGGCCGCAGTCATATGACTGAAATAAGTAAAAGATAAAAAGTTTCTTTCCATTTTAATCCCCTTAATGTAATACAAGAGACATGTTTAACAGTTGTGATAGCAGTTCAATCATGAATTCACTGAATTCCTGGGTTACAGTGACATGGGAGCATTTGTAACTTAGTGCAAAACAAATAACACAAGAGATTCTGTGTGAAGAGCACAGGTCTTTCTCACCAATGTTTACATCCTTTGTTGCTATGTGTCCACTGATAAATATCAGTATGTTGGAGTTGAATGTAAAGAAATATCTTTTTATGTCACAAAACTAAATTATCAGTGAACAATCTCAAAAGCTTCACACACTATGACAATAAAAAAAAAATATACAAATAGTAATTACATACAATGACATTGTGTAAAAGCTGTCTTTTCATGGTGTGTGGAGCTTTTGAGAATGTTCAATGATAATTTAATTTTGTGACATAAAAAGATATTTCTTTACATTTTAGTTTATACATTTTATTGTAATTAAGAACTGATAAGCAATAGATAAAACAGAATCAATTCTAATAAAATGCATAAATGCATTTTATTAAGCAAGAAAGGAATTATTCTTGTCCTGCTGTTTAGTGCAGTCTTGAAAAAGTTGTCTAGTTGGTCCAAAATGTGATTCTACAACATAGGAACTCAGCATAGGAGAAATATTGTCTTGTCCATTCAACTCCAACAATTCTGAAGGACCGTCTATGAGAGGTGTTGATGGTCACAGAAAAAGGTAATGTTACTGAAACTGAAGATGCTTGAATTGAAATACAATATCTGATGGGATGATGAGAGGAATGCGAGAAATGAAACCATCTTCTGACTTGGCACAACCAGACATAATGGTGGCTTTGATCACATGGAACACAAGAGTTTTGGCAGTTTGTTCTATACCATTAGAGTTTTGGTTCATACAAATTATGTAGAAACACAGTAAATATTTCTATTTACAGGTGTAAATGAGGCTGCTGTTAAGTATAATTCTTCTGTTGGTAGGAAGATGAAGTTTTTCCTCGTTTCCAAATACAGATTTCTTTGTGGCATGTTCACAACTTATCACCAAGTGTACTCATTGGGATGACAAGCAGAGATCAAAACAGTGACATTACCCATTATGTTAGTGTTACTTCTAAGACTTTGTAGTGTGATCTCTGTAGTCTGGGAGACATTCACACTTAACTCATACTTTTAGTTTGGCCTATTCCAGAACCTCTGCCTATTCAGATTATTTGCCAATACTTCACACACGATGGTCATTCAGTGCAAAGTTGAGTGGCAGCCTAAAAGCAGAATGAGAAATCCTACCACTTGCGAGCTAAGAAGCAGAAATTTCAGATGAGGGAACTGCAATAATAATCTGCTGAAATGAATGAACTTTTTCCAAAATTTGGTTGTTCAAAAGAGTTTTACCTGTTCCACCAGAAACATTAATGGAAAACTATTCCATCCAAGGCAGAAACCACCAATTGCTGGATGTTTGCGCAGGATTGTTTTTTTTATATCTGAAACTAAGAATCGTTAATTTTGGTGGACATACTGTCTCAGTAGTTGAATGTCATAACTAGTTGCCTGATGATACTCTTAACTGAGATTTATAATTGCAGTTCATACTTGAGCTGGAAGTCCACATTGCTCAAAAGCTTTGTAGGCTTTGTATTGTCCAGTATTTTCAATGAGGATCCGTGCTTGGTTGTTCCTGACAGAGGTAAATTCTAAATTGGGTGTTTTTTTTATTCCTGTTCTTGATACAATATGTCTTCTATCAGACAATCCTGGTGACTAAACCCAGCTGGTGAGGCCTGGATGGTGAACAGGCATAGAAAATGGTAGCAATGAGGTTCCTCATATTGCTTGGAGAATACAAGACTGCAGCCTCTTCCAAGGTATTGTTCCAGTTTGCAGCATCTTCCAAGAGGTATATTTTGGGCAAGTTTTGCAGTAAAATGCTCAGATGTAGCAGGCAACTTTTTGAGGACCTGGGATGAATATTGTGCAGAAACTATCTGAGACTTAAATACTCTATTAACATTTCTCATTTGAAAATCATTTCTCTAAAAGTTGAGTTTTAAAAACCATGGAAGAGAGAACATAATTTAGTCTTCCATTATTTCACATTTAAACTGTTAGATATTAATATCAAACCATATTTACTTAAAGTGCTCTATCAGAACCTGTGATAATACCAAGGGATAATCATATTTCACACAAAATATAGCGACAGAATAGTTGGCTGCTTCTTAAAATGTGTGCTGCAAATTGCTGAATCCCAAAACTCCAGAGGCCTTACACCCTCCTCATTTCTTGAATTCATATCTATAGCCTCCATGTATATCATGGAAGCCATCCTTGTATTGGTCAACATGTTCATTGAAGTCACCAGCCATGATTATGAAGACACTATCAATCATCAATGAGATAGTCTGCAGAAGGGTCTCACAGAGGCAGTCCTGTCAATCCTGCTTGTGGGATATATGCAGAAACAACCATCACTGTTGAGTTACCTTATAACTAATTCACTCTTAACTTTCCTGTCACACATCCTGAATCAGTTAAAAGTCTGCCTACATCACCCCTACTTCTCGGTATATGTATGTTAATCTCTAGTGACAACTGAACATGGCTATTTCCCCAGGAAAGCGACTGTTCTCTTTTTTTAAAGAATAGCCATGTTTAGTTGGCACTAGAGATTAACATTCAGTATAAATACTGCTCTTATCTGTAATAAATAATTTTTGACAGACTATTTTCCAATTGCTATATATATGTGTGTGTGTGTGTGTGTGTACCCATTCATCCATCCATCTTCTCCACCTACGATTTGTGGTAGTGACATGGAGGTATAGTCTTCAGGTACCTCTTTCAAAAGTTCCAATTAGAAGCAACAGTCATTAGACTTTCTCACTGGATTCCCAAATGCGACCAACTGATACAATGGATTTTATCCAACCATTTCGTATTTGGCCTACTCTTGAGTCTTCTGCCGGTTGGCTTGGCTTGAAGAATCTGTCTTGTGATTCTTTCCTGTGACATCCTATTCACATGTCTGTAGTATCAGAGCTATGACCTCTCAACGCAGAGAAGTAGCGGCTCAACCTGGAGAAACCTCCTGATCTCTGAGCTACACACCCTATGAAGTAACATCACTTCAGGGGTCCTTCGGAGGAACCTCATTTTGGCTGCTGGTATTTGCCATCATTCTCTTTCGTTCATTTCCCAATATTCATGACCATAGGTGAAGATAGGCATGCAAACCGAACTGAAGATAGAGAGTTTGGCTTTAACCAACCTCTCCTCTTCTGGGGATTAAAAGCTGGAACTGCCAGCACCTGCTATTCTTGCATCCAAATAAACTTCCTGCTTCCTATCACCTTGTTAATTATGCTGATATTAGCCAAAAGACCAAGGATAAGAAATTGTAGTTTTTAAATTCCTAACATTTAACTGAGATTCCCTGAAAGATAGTGTGGATAGGATGGAGTTGTAAAGATGTCTTTGTAATATGGAAAATGATGCTGAGGTGATAGATATATTCAGTATCAAAATTCACATCACAAGACTGATATAAAGTTTGATAATGGATACATATATTGTTATCCCAACGAGATCACAGAAAGATGAGCAAGAAACTTGAAGTAGAGGTTCATAACCAGTTAGCCTGGGTTTTGATTTCTGGTTAAGACATTTCATTTCTTTTAATTTTTATGTTTTATGTCTGCACATTAAGCTGCAGGTATTCTGGACAGATATAGGGTTAGTATCTTTTATCATTTACTCATTTCAATCATTGGACTGCAGCCATGCTGGAGCACTGCCTTGAAGTATTGCCTTGTATGTTGAGTTATATTCTTTTGACATAGAACATGAGCATGTAATTATTAGAGTTAACCCAAACAACTCAATATGAATTAAATAATATTTCTATTTCTCCTGTATGATATTTTTTTTTAATAAACAATACAAGACTGACAGATAAAGAAGGAAAAAACACTTACCTTGGCATCAGATTTTGCAAGTAAAGTTGGCCTAAAAGAAAAAGAAGAAAAAGAAAATCAATGTATCATTTCTTGTGAAATAATTTTATATAAGAAAATATTTGCTGCCTCGAAGCAATTTTGGTTTCCTCTCAGCATTATTATCAAAGACTGCTCTGAAGAGCAAGCTGAGAGAATAATACCAACTTAGAAAATTTAATAACTCGGATTTGTGATGTTTCAGACTATTTTCCACATAGACTAAATTCCAAATCAATCTCAAGATAATTTCTTCAGAGTACTGACTGAAAGAACAAGAATGGTTCCAAATGCAACATGCTTTCTGGGACCCAACCAAGAAGAAATTGCAGACTATTAGTAGTTTGAACTGTATGTTATCTTGAGGAGTCAAGACCCAAATATATTTTAGAGAAAAGGTGATAAATACTTTGCACACACACAGAGAAAACATTTTGCTTCCTCAATGTCTGCAAAATCTGTGTAATTGTGGTAAATAAATTCCTTTAAAGGTTTGAAATCATTTTTATACCCAACATTAAGCTGATGTTAGATTGAAGAAATAAAGTTCCTATTTTGGAGCAACGTAACTGAAAACAAATGGAAAGAATACATTGCCAGGCTGACATAAGCAGGAAATTAATAATAAACATATTTTATTAAAATATTGGCTGAGTGAAAAATGTGCTGGTTTTTAGCTCTCAAATCTGATTAAGTAGTGTTCTGATACAGTATATTGACCAACCTTGTCCAGGTTCTTTGTTGGCTGAGACCTACCATCCTGCTGAGCTTGTGCTTCCACTATGCCTGCATGAACTTCTTTTTGGAGATGTTGTCATTCCTTTCCTTTGGTGTTACCAATATGGCAAATTGGAAAGTATTCCAAGCCTGAATACTTTTATCACAATGGTCCCAACAACCTTCTGTCTCAACTTCTCTGCCATCTGCAACTCTAGTAGCACTCCACTTCCAACTTGTGCAAACTTCAGTGCAGTCTGCTACTGCTTTAGTATCCCTGGAATCTCTATACCTCATGGCGTCTCTTGTTCATGTCATCACAAACTCTTCTAAGAGGTTGCTGAAGGGAAGTTGTAGGACATTGGTGGGTCTGTACAGAACAATGCTGCTTAGACTCCTTGGTAAGCTATGTCACCTCCTCAAATAGCTGATCTTCTTCAGGGTTTCCACAGTTGACATACTGACATCATACAGTGACAGGAGACATAAAATCCTGAGCAAGATGGTGTGCATGTATGCTCAAACCTCAAAGTAACAGGGCAACCCATATTGTCAACCTTTGTAAGCCAATTCTCAAAGTCTCTGCTTGTTTTGCAGATGGCAACTATGTCATTCAGGTTGCAGTCAAAGAATTTCTCCAAGCTCTTGACTGGTCACTCTGTCAATGTTGGGATTTTGGTTTTGAATAAAGTGAAGTGTAACTTTTCAATCACTTTCCCTCTTTACAGCACAAAGAGCATTAACTTTGATGGTTTGAAGCTGATCCTTGTCCATGAGATCAGCTTCTCAAGTCCAACCGAGGGTGCCAGGTCATCCATGAACACTCTTATTAGTGGCTGTTACACACCAATACTTCTGACTATGTGTGATATCAATACAATGATAATGTTCATAGCGGGGTCAAAATGGTTGACTGAAATGGTGTAGTCAGTTATGATTCTTTTCTCCAGTCTGTGACACTCTGATATTGTAGATCTTTTATCTAAACAATTGCAATAATAACAAAGAATGAGGTCTTTGATCTTGTCGGGAACATGGAGTGTTTGAAGAGCCTCCCTCCAAGGTTGTGAGGCATAGATAATTCACAAATCCAAGAACATAATTTACAAACCACCAAGAGCCTTCCTTACTTAAACAAAAAGGTTTTGTCACTTTAATAGTGATCAGCTTGTATTCTGCAAAAGTAGAAACACAAACCCCAAAGACAAAAACACACACACACACACACGCACGAAGATAGATATCTTTATCGAGATGTATATATCTTTCTATTTCTTTGCGATCAAATGGATGTGTGACATCATACATGAATTGTTTCCCTTTTCTGTGTTAGAAATGAACCAAAGTTATTTAAGACAGATGTGCATGCGCGCTCGCACACACACACACCTTAATGTTTGTTTTATGTAAAGTTACATATAAAAACAGCTGAACATTAAATTGAAGGATCCCTCAATACTTTCCAGTAAAGTACCCTATGAGATGAACATGGACAAGAAACTAGGTCTAAAAACATAATTGATTCATGAGATTCATAGTGTGAAAGAAATTGTGTAAAGGAGAGAATACGTATGAAGGCAGTGCCCCAGCATGGCCTTAGCTATGATGTCTAAAATAAGCTGAAGAACTGAAAAATATAAATACTATATTTGATGGCATATAAAATGCCCCCTTTTCCCCAAAACAATGTATTAAAAAATAACCTCGGGTCCTATATTTGAATTTGGGCCTAAATTACATACTTTAATACCCTGAAAACTTTTTCCACCCCAATATCTGCTGCTGAAATTGGGGTGTATCTAAGATGGCCATGTGTCTTTTATGCCTCAAACAAACATTATTTCCTCGTTGAATCTCAATATCTCAGTAGTATGGTAAATATAAAATGTATTTTATATTTCTAGTATATCAATCACTTCTGTTTCTTTCTATGAAAGGAACAGAAGTGAGTGATATGCTAGAAATATAAATACATTTAATAAGTATAACGAAATTGTAATATTCTAAGAATGTGAACTAGACATGTTTGCATAGTATTCTTGTAGATAAGTTGTTATAGTGTTTGTTTTATATGTGTTTATGTGTTTATATATATATATATATATATAGA